>CM024757.1:146805711-146836446 GCA_014218235.1 Colocasia esculenta
GCACTAGTGATAGTGGCCAAGAAGCTACGACCATACTTTCAAGCCCATACGATTAGCATCCTAAGTGACCTCCCATACAACAAGTCCTCCAGAAGTGCAACATCTTAGGGAAACTTTTGAAGTGGGCTGTGGAATTGAGAGAACACGACATCAACTTCGCTCAGAGGACAACCGTCAAATGTTAGGCCCTGTCTGACTTTATTGTTGAGACCTCCTTCCCAGAAGAAGGCGTGGAGACCGAGCAGAGTCAAACAGACCGTGGAATGACATCACAATGGACCTAGCCATCGACGGCTCCTCATGTGCCACTGGGAGTGGAGCCACTTTGTCCTATCTCCACTCAGAGGGGTGCCACTAGAGTACGCCCATAGGTTCACATTCATAGCATCCAACAAACAGCAAGATATGAATCCCTAATCTCGAGCTTGTCCATAGCACTCAACCTTAAAGCTAAGGAAATTAAGTTCTCCAACAACTCAGAACTCGTCGTTGGGCAAGTGACCGGGGTCTATGAAGCCAAGGACCTTGTCATGGTAAAGTATTATTCCATTGTTAAAAAACTCATATCTTGGTTTTGACATTTTGAAATTTCTAGGGTGCCGATATCGGAGAACACAAAGGTGGATGCCCTCGTGTGACTAGCATCATCCTTGGAATTGGGGCAATGGCGATTAGTGTTAATGGAAGAAATCGTGTCGCCTAGCTTCAAGGGGAGAGAGGTCGTCACTGGAAGCAGTGACATGACAACCATGTGGAAAATGCCAATCGAAGAGTTCCTAAGGCAAGGAAACCTTCCATAGGATGAGAAGGTGGCATGATAAGTAAAGCAACTAGAAGCCAACTTCACCCTCAATTAGGGGGAACTATACTGGAGGTCCTACGACCTCCCATACCTCAAGTGCTCAAGACCAACCGAGGCCGACAACACCCTAAGGGAGGTCCATGAGGGCATATGTGGGAGCCTTGTTGGCGGAAGAGCCATGGCAAGGAAACCTATCTTCCATGGTTAGTGGCAGCTGATGATGGTCCAAGACGCAATCGACCTTTCCAAGAAATGTGATAAGTTCTAGGCCTTTTCCAATGTCCACCATGCCCCAACCATCGAGCTTGTCACCATGGTTGAACCTTGTCCCCTCGCCTGCTGGGGGATCAACCTCCTCAGACTGCTTTCCCTGGTGGTAGGGTAGAGGAAGTTTCTGATCATAGCCATGGACTACTTCACAAAATGGGTGGAGGCCGAGCCACTATGCCCCATCACCGAGAGGGATGTCTAAAACTTCAAATTTGGAAGTCCGTCATCACCAGATTCGGCCTCCCCCGAATTCTCGTTAGTGTCAATGGTACTTAGTTCATAGGCAAGGTCTTCAGAGTGCAATATGCGGAGCATGAAATCGTGCAACACTTCACCTCGGCGGTACACCCCCAAGCAAATGACCTGGCTGAGGTTACAAATAGGACCATATTGCAAGGGCTGAAAACCTACCTTGGTCGAGTGAAAGGCCAGTTGGTTGATGAGATCTCATTGGTCCTATGGTCCTACAGAATGATGCTGAGGCCCCTGATGGGGAACCCCCTTCAGCCTCACATTTAGGGTCGAAGTTGTCCTATCGTGGAGATTGAAGGGCCCTAACCTCAAATTGAGGCTACAAACCCAACCTAAACATTGAATGCATGTTGGGAAACATCGATCTCATTGATGGACCTAAGACAAGGCCTAGATGTGGATGGAAACTCCCTAACAAAGCGTGGCCCAGGCATACACCGCCACATTCGAGGGAGATAGGTCTGCATCGGTGACCTCATCTTGAGAAAGGTAGAAGCCTTGGATCCAAAAGGCTTCACCAGCAATCTCGCTACGACCTGGAAAGGACCATACAAGGTCATAGGAGTCTTGCAACATGGGACCTACAAGCTTGAGACCACTTCACAAAAGACAGTCCCGAGAACATGGACCATCGACAATATGAGAAAGTACTATATATGAACATGTTATACATTTCAATGAAGGAATTTCATATCGGATGTCTAAAATGTGAAGATAAAACCTTGAGGTCCAGTACGAGATACCCCTTGAAGTTAAGCATGGCCAGGGGATGCTACATGCTGCCCCACACTTGAAACAAAATCTTGAGGTTGGGTGCGATATATACCCCCAAGGTTAGGCATGGCCAGGGCCGCACTGCCCCATGATTGAAACAAAACCTCAAGGTTAGGTACGAGATAACCCCCGAGGTGAGGCATGGATAGGTCATGCCATGCACTACCCCACATTGAAAAAAAACCTTGAGATTGAGCACGAGATATCACTTGATGTTACGCATGGCCAGGGCATGCTACGTGTTGCCCCACAACTAAAATAAAACATCGAGGTCAGGTACGAGATACCCTCCAAGGTTAGACATGGTCAGGTACGAGGTACCCCCTGAGGTTAGGCATGACCAGGGCATGCTATGCACTGTCCAACGAGTAGATCCACACGAGATCTCAGCTCAACCTTAACACCCTCTCTCTCTCTCTTAGGACGGGTGACACCGATAATAACTATAGGTGACATCGAGTGTAACAACCTAGATTTATTTTACATATTCCAGACTTACAGAGAATTAAAACTCAAAGTTTTAGTTGTTGTAAGATTTTCCTCAAAAAGGTAAATAGGAGAGCAAAATGAGAATAAGTTGAAAATCGAGTCAAAGACTTTCATAATTGAGTCTCGGACCCAATCTAAAATGAGTATGGTAAAACAAGTCCTAGGGACTTGCCATAAAAATTGAGTCTTGAGACTAGTCAAAAATTGAGTATAGGGAAATGTCACGCCCCCAAAATTGGCCCAAGAAACTTATGGGAATAATTAGGGTGCGGCATACAAATCAAACAGGTGCACAAGTCCTTTAATCTAGTTCGGAAGGGAGAGGGAGTTGAAATTTTTGACAAAATGGGTCGCAAACAACCCCCGGGTGTTGACAGTCTAGAGCAAGTGTCGACACACAGCTCAATGGGTGTCGACAAAATTAAGCAGGTGTCGACAGACTGCTACAAGATTGTCGACAGACTGGAGTCTATATGATAATCTAAGAGAGGCATTACAATAGTATAATTACAAGTAGATAGGGTCCTCTTAGGGCCCATGACTTCACAACAAAAGAGTGGTTCCAAAACGAAAGGGACCATCTATCAAGACATCTTTATAAAAGACTACACTGGGTGCTCTCTTCACTCTTTCCCCATTTCATCCGTCCCCACAGGCTCACCTTCACCTCCTGAAAACATTAAGGAATTTAATGAGCTTACGCCTATAGATGAGAAATTTAGCCCATCCCCGCATTGGTCAATGGCCCATTAAGACTTGTTTGACTCGTTGTTGACTTACCTCGGATCCCATATAGACATCAACATCGATTGTCGTTTACCCCATGTTGACAGCATTGCTGAATGTTAACCCCAGTTGACGTCCACATTGTTTAACGTCTGCATGCAGTAGATGACAAGATCGTTTGATGTCAATCTGGGTTAACCTGTTCCACGGAACTGTCCAAGTATCTCGCCCACATTCGCCCCTACCTCGGCCATGCCGTGTATGGAACCGTTCCCAATGGGCAAATGGGCCACCTTGGCACTCCCTTGACCTAGTAAAAGTCCCATGTGGCTTCTCCTCATTGGCCTTTGCTTTGTATATGGATTGTCACATGATCAAGTGTGTTTTCTCACACTTGAGCATCCTAGGCTCCTAAGCTTTGCCCCCACTATCTATATATGGAGCTCCTTAGCCTTCGGAGATGGGAGAGAGAGGCTGGACGAGCTCATGTCTTAATGCTTTGAGAGAGGAGAAAGAAAGAAGGATAATAACTTGAGAGCTTCCATCCTTTCCTTGCTTTATGTCCTTGTCCATTTAGAGCGTCCAAGAGGCTTCACCACGAGCTGGAGAAGTCCACCAAGCAGCCACACTAGTCATCAACGAGGATCATCTCTCTCTTCTTCTTTCTTCCCTTCTCTTTTCACTTTTAGTCTTGCATGTTAGTCACTTGTCACACACACACACATAAAGCACGCAGTGCACACTCCCACACACCTAAAAGGGGTTTTCCATACAAAAAATGGAGGGAAGAAGGGTGGTCATAGTATTCGGCCACCCCTCTTGTCAAGCCTACAACCGGTATGGGGCTCTCCTTTTGGGTTTTTTATTCCCACATTCAAGCTTTTACTACACTGCATCAGAGTCTTATAGAGTTATTTTGGTCGCAGAAAAACCCTCAGCAACATTGCGAAGCTTCTTCTCATTGGCCGCCGAAGAGAAGAAAGTTGACATCCCCACCATCAACCGCTCACGAGTAGCGTCATCAGCGTGATCTAAACACATCCCTTGGCACAGGTAAGGCCCTGGGGATCACCTCCCTTTCATTTGCTCATTGGTTTCTTGGTTCTCTTCCCTTCTTCCGATCAGTCAACTCGGTCAAATAGGAGTCTACACCAAAAAAGAAGGAGGACGGGATGAACCAGCATAGCACATCCACAGGGAGCCACGTGTGACGGGAGGAAACAAACGTCCACAATGCCCAGTAGGATTTATATCTCAAGGTGTGGGCAAATGTATAAATGATTAATGCCTTAACAATAAAATTCTAGAGAGAATAACAGTAACGAATTGAATAACAAGTTCTTGTCCCTGGACAGATCAAGAGGACAAGTCCACAGATGGTTAATAGCACCAAGGTGATGATCAGTCCATCCCCATATATTTTATTTATTATATGCAATTTTGGTGATTAACAAAATCTTAACAAATATTTTCTAACAATCTTTTCTGAAGCTCATCCACAGGAAATTAGTCAAGCAAAATCTGTAAGTTATCCTCACACACTGTTATTTACAGTTCAAAACATTCATTCTAAGTACACATCGATTTCCTTGATAGAACATCGGTTTTATAAGTGAAATAACGATTCAGTCGCTTTATCGATTTCACAAGTCACTTAAACAACGATTTGATAAGTTTGATCGCTATAACGATTCGATAAGTTAAAACAACGATTTGATCACTGTAACGATTTGATAAGTTAAACAACGATTTGATCGCTGTAACGATTCGATAAGTTAAACGACAATTTGATCGTTGTAACGATTCGATAAGTTAAACAATGATTTGATCGCTATAACGATTCGGTAAGTTACACAACGATTTGATCGCTGTAACGATTCGCTATCACTTCAACAACGATTTGGTCTAAACAACGATTCGCCTTAACTTAAACAATGATTTGATAGCAAACAATGATTTGATAGCAATCAACGATTTACTTTTTCTTGAACAACAATTGCTTTCACTCAAACAACGATTTGATCGGACAACGATTTGCTTTAGTCAAAGAATGATTTGCTCAAACAACGATTTGCTTTTATTCAAGAAACGATTTGCTCAAACAACGATTTACTTTTAGTCAAAGAACGATTTACTCAAACAATGATTTGCTTCTACTTAAATAACGATTTGCTTGGACAACGATTTGTTCACACAACGATTTCATTATTCACATCAACATAAAATTTCATTTATATATGGATTATGATTATGAAATCGATTTCACGTATACAACAACACTCTTCACAACGATTATGGTTTGAATGAATTGTCATGCATTCCATTATTATCTTCTTAGATAAGCTTGATAATAACCATTCTATTCAAACATATTTTCAAAATTCTGTGGATTTCAAAAACCTTCACGCGCACACTAAGATCTTGATCATTCCACACGAAATCTTCTTGCTTACTTGACGTATTACATAGAGTCTTGATTTGTACGATGTCAGAATAACCTTTCCAGTTTAAGCATATCTTCATATTGCACGACTACCAAGGTTGACTGACAACGTACACAAAAAGTTGTCTAGGTATCCGTGTTTATTGCATGTAGGGCTTTTTTAGTAAAGCATGTCAAAGATGGATCTGTCAACCTTTCGAAAGGATAAAAGATTCAGAAAATCTTTCTTGAGGACGCAAGGATCAATCCAAGCGCTTATAGCTGCAGGCTCACCTCTCCATGCCTAGGACTAGTCTCTCTAACGTTCATGAAGCTATGAGACAATGGTCATTTGAACGGCTACTACAATGGTCAAAATAATTTACAGAAGATAAATAGAAGACTGATGACTCCATGAAGAAAATATATAGAGATACACATACATACACTGAGAGACAGACACATCCACGAATATCTAGCAAGCATCAGAAAGAAGAGCTTTTTCGCTTCAGTCACCAACTTTCAGCTCTTAGCTCTCAGCCTTCACTTGCTTAGTCTTTTGAGAGCTCTTGTTGTTCTGAGAGGTTTTGTTATTGCAAATCTTTATCTCTCAGACATTGCCTCAGATCAAGCAAATTCCTATAAGCTTGGTCTAGAGGCCATTCGCCTTTTTACTCACATTCTTTGTGTGTTCCTCTTTAGTTGTGAAGAGAAGACCTATTGTTGAACAGGTGGTAGTTATTCCCTTCATTGAAGAAAGAAGACCTGTTGCATTAGGTGTTGTTTTGTACCTCTTTGGGTTAGAAGAGAAGGCCAGCGGTTGTTGGATGTGTAAGAGTCCTTAAGGGGGATAGTACCCTTGGTTAGTGAAATCCCAAGTTGTGCTTGGGGACTGGACGTAGGACTCCTTGGGTAGGAGATCCGAACCAAGATAATCCCTGTGTCTATGGTGATTGCTTGTCTTTCTTTATTTCACACTAACTGTCCAACGTAGTGGTTATTGTCAAGTGTTTTCATTTATAGGTATTTTTCAAATATGATTTTTTTAGCAATCCATTCACCCCTCCTCTGGGCTTACTATCTGGGCAACAAGTGGTATCAGAGCCAAGTCTCTTCAAGAAAGAAGATCTCACAGTTTGAAGAGCAAAGATAAATGGCAGCTCAAGGATATGCTGAAGGTCAGTCCGTCAACAGACCTCCTTTATTCGACGGTGAAGATTACAACTACTGGATGACTCGAATGGAGTTCTTCCTTCAAGGTCTCGATTTCTAGCTATGGTCTATTATTGAAGAAGGAGATCTCTTGGTAACCAATGAAATAGACAAATGGACAGATGAAGACACGAAGAAAATATCTCTTAACAGCAAAGCAAAGAGTATACTGTGTTATGCTCTTAGTAAGAAAGAGTTGAACAGGATCTCAGCATGCAAGTCAGCTATGGAAATGTGGGAGAAGCTCAGACTACATATGAAGGAACTGACAAGGTAAAAGAAACAAGAATAGACATCTTGGTAGCTCAATATGAAAGATTTTAGATGCATCAGGAGAGTCCATCACACAAATGTATAGCCGATTCACTGACATCACAAATGGATTGACTGGGCTTGGAAAGACCTATGATATCAGAGACATGGTGAGAAAGATACTGAGATCATTACCAACCTCATGGACTCCAAAGGTGACAGCTATAGAAGAAGCTAATGATCTAAGAAGAATGTCACTTGAGAAACTCAGTGGGTCACTAATGGCCCATGAGATAAATATGGAGAGGGTTGGAGAATCGTCCAGTAGGAAGAAGCATAGCAATGCACTAAAGGCTACAGAAGGTAGCTCCGAAGAAGAATTAGAAAATGAAAGAAGTGATGAAAGCAGCGAAGATGAGGAAGCTTTTCTCCCTAGAAGATTGCAGCGTATTCTAGCCAAGAAAAAGTATCAGTCAAGGAGAAGGTACTTCAAGAAAGGAAAAGACTTCAAGAAGTCCGAAGTCAAGGATGCTAAGAAATCAGAACCCATATGCTATGAAGGCAAGAAGCCTGGACACATTAAGGCTGAGTGTCCAAAACTGAAGAAGACAGAGTTCAAGAAGAAGGACAACTCAAAGAAGTTCAAAAGGTACAAAAAGAAAGTCATGGCGGCTGCATGGAACAACGAGAGTGACTCAGACAGTGAGTCAAGCTCCAGCGATGAGGAGGAAGAAAAAGCCAACCTAGCCTTCATGGCAAACACTGATGAGCAGGTAACTTCTGACTCATCTTTTACTTCATGCAATGAATCTAATTCTGATAGTCTAGAAGATGCATTCAATGAACTACACAGTAAGTATAAAGATGTATGTAAGCTATTAAAAACTACTAAGAAAAATTATGCATGCTTGGAAATCACCCATTCATATCTAAAATCTGAAACTGAGCAACTAGAAAAACAAATCTCTGAATTTAAAAGAAGAAATAAATTGTTATGTGAAGATCTAAAAATAAAAATGAACAAATAACAAATCTAGAAAACTAGGAAACTTTAAGTAAACTTAAAAAGTAAGTTGACACACTAACAAAAGATAATTAATTTCTAACTAACACAATCGAAAAATTCACAAATGGAAAATCATCCCTATATTAAAAGGAGCAAGAAGATCTGGTAAGAAAAAGTATGGTTTATGATATATTCCACTATATGAAGAAAAAGAAACAATCATTCATCCTACAATTTATCCAACACCAAAATTGTAGTTGAACAAAATACTGATTATAAATCTAACATAAATACAGGCCAATTAAAATAGTAAATAATATATCATGTTGTAGTCATTGTAATAAATTAGGACACACTAAAATAACTTGCACAACTAAACATTTAAAGTGGATTCCTAAAAGAAAAAATGAGGAAACTAACCAGCAAGGACCCAAAGAACTTGGGTACCTAAATCATAGTGATTTATTGTAGAGAACTCTTAGAGCATCAAAGTGGTACCTTGATAGCGGATGTCCAAGGCACATGACTAAAATAGAAGACTGTTTTCGTACATCAAAGATGAAGAAGGAACAGTGATCTATGGCGATAATGGAAAAGGTTCAGTGATCGGTTGTGGATCTATTGGAAGTCAAGACAGAATCCCCATAGAAGATGTTTTATGCATCAAAGGACTCAAGCACAATCTCATAAGTATCAGCCAGTTGTGTGACAAGGGTCACCAAATCAAGTTTCAGAAGTCTAAATGTCTAATTATGAAGGTGGTACAACTGTCTTCGAAGCCAGCATAGAAAAGAACTTGTATGTACTGCACCTAGAAGAATTAAAGGATCAAAGTGTTGTCTAGCAGCAAATAAAGATCAAAATGCTGAACTATGGCACAGAAGATTAGGTCACTGCAGCTTGGATGGAATTAGAAAGCTTATCAAGCGTAATCTAGTGGAAGGTCTGCCCAAGATAAATTCAAGAATAGAAGGTGTTTGTGAACCATGTGCAAAAGGGAAGCATGCAAAATCCTCCTTTAAATCAAAGACAATGATAACCACCTCCAAACCACTGGAATTGCTTCATATGGATTTGTTTGGACCGATGAGAACTACTAGCCTGAGAGGAAAGAACTTTGGATTTGTAATAGTAGATGATTATTCGAGATTTACATGGGTATCTTTCTTAGAGCATAAAGATGATACTTTCGAAAGTTTTGTGAAGTTTAATAAGTTAGTTCAGAAGGATAAGAAGCACAGCATAATAAGCATTCGCTCAGATCATGGAGGAGAATTCCAAAATGACAAATTTGCATAATTTGTTGTGATCAAGGAATAGAGCACAATTTCTCAGCACCAAAGACACCTCAGCAGAATGGAGTAGCTGAGAGGAAGAATAGAACCTTGTTGGATATGGCTAGAACTATGCTATCAGAATATAACCTTCAAGATATTTCTGGGCAGAGGCTATCAACACAGCTTGTTATATCATAAATAGAGTTATGATAAAGCCAATCCTAAAGAAGACTGCATATGAGCTGTACAAACAAAGAAAGCCCAAGATCAGCCACTTCAGAACATTGGATGTCCATACTATATTCATAACAATGGTAAGAGAGACATAGGCAAGTTGGATTCCAAATCTGATGAAGGAATCTTATGGGGTATGCTTCCAAACCCAAAGGTTATAGAGTTTTTAATAAACAAAGTTTATTAATTGAACGAACTGTTCATGTTATTTTTGATGAATCTAACCCTTCCTTGAGAAAGGAAGTCGACAGTGATGATGAAAATGCAGAAAATATATCCAAGAAACTGAAAGATACATCTATCAAGGATAATGAAGATCCACCCTTGGAAGAACTACAACAAAAGGAATTTTTTTTTTTTAATGTAGCCAAACCAAAAGAGGTAGGTAGGGGCAGCCTCACAGTGTGAGAGGGCCACTACCTTCCCCTCAGTGGCTAGGGGTTAGATTTTCATATATATGAAATGAAGATTGGTACAAAAGAGGCCTATGGCCTAATAGAAGGATTCACCACCTTATCTTGGTGGTAGAGATCCTTAGTACAGGTGGCAAGTCGCCCCAAGCTTTCCATGTGACCAGTGAGGGACAAGATATGGCGAAGTTTGCAAGGCTGTCCGCAACTTTGTTAGCTTCCGGGGGTGTGAGTGATTGTGGCCTGCACATTTGAGTCTTGGAGGTGATGTCTTGCACGATGCATGCAAGGTCCCACTGATGAGTCTGCTGGTCTATCATGATCTGAAAGAGATTTTGGGAATCAGTTTCGACAATCACTTCAGAATTCCAAATCTATAGCACATGGCAATGCCATCCCTCAACGCCAAGGCCTCAGCGGCCAAGCTGAGTTAAGACCACGGTAGGCGCGGGCAAAGGCACAGCACATGCTGTCCTTATGGTCACGAATAATACCCCCGCCTCCAGCTTCACCCGTAGCCAACCTGAATGCTCCATCGACGTTCAATTTTAATCTTCCTGAGGGAGGAGTGGACTAGCGATAACACGAGGAAGTCTAGCTTGAAGTTTGTCCTTCGCATTAACAACTTGACCAAGGACTGTTATCCAGTCTTGCGGGGTTTCTGAAACTTGTGTGAAATGTAGATTGCACGGATGGAGAGCAGACTGTGATTGATATGTGCTTGGCCGACATCACCTGATCTTGAAACTTGGCCTGTTTCGGCTGCACCAGACTTCCCAAAGGATAACCATGTAGGTGCATCTGATAAGGCGAGTGGTGGCAGCATCAGGTTTCCGGCAAGTAAGAAATCAGAGACTCTCAGCCGCGTCAGCCGTATTGGTGTTGTTGAAGTGCAGAAGGTGAGCCAGGGCGGACCAGATCTGAGTTGCTATGTTACCTGTGAAAAACAAATGAAGGGCGGTCTCTTCTTGGGGATTTGAACAGAAAGAACATCTGGAGGTGAGAGGAACACCCCACTCTTTGACAGTCCCATCAACAGGTACAGCATTGAGGATGATACGCCAAGCCAGGACAGACCACTTGAGTGGAATATACGGAGACCAGAGAACAGCCCATTGTTGATCAGCTTCAGGGGTGAGGATGGACCTAAATGATTTGGTGGAGAAATTACCATTCTGAGTAGGGCGCCATATCCAAGTGTCATGGGTGTTGTGGCTGGTCAAGAAGCAGACAAGCAGGTCCTGGGGGCAATGCCGGAGTGCAATCTGCAGGTGACTACTCATCAGGTCACTGAAAGCCTATTGGATGGTGCAATCATTGCTTGGCATATTGATCCATATGTCTTTAGGTATGTAGTCTTTCAGAGGTGTGTTCTCGGTCCAGATATCATACCAGAAATGTGCTTTGGAACCACTGTCCATGGCAATGATTTTGTGATTCTTGTGGATGATATGAGCTGCATTCTGCCATAACCTTTTGTCGGAAGCCACCATAAAAGGAAAGTGGGGTTCTGAATGATGACAATTGAATAGGTGTTCGCCCCTGAAGATTTGGCCCATAGGGAATCGGTAGTCAAGGCTCTCCACAGCATTTTGGTTCGAAGAGCGATTTGCATGTGGTTCAGGTTCATGACCCCTAGACCTCCACACTCCTTAGGCTGAGCTATAGTGTTCCAGTTTTTCCAGTGCTTTTTGGGGGATCCCTCATAGGAGCCCCAAAAGAAGTTGGCAAGGATCCTGTGAAAAGCTCTAACAACAGTTGAAGGAATCGGCATGGCATTCATGGTATAGATGGGCATTGCAGACAGAACATGTTGGATCAGAATTAGTTTTCCCTCAGTAGATAACAGATCGGTCTTCCAACCTTGCAATTTGTTAACTGTCTTCGCAAGTATGGTAGCAAAGTGAGTAGGTTTCTGACGGCCAGAATAAATGGACACACCCAAATATTTGATGGCAGCTTAGCCCTGACAAAACTGGTGGTATTGCAGACTTTCTGGACCAGACCATCCTCAGCATTAACAGGTACATAGAACGAGCTTTTGTGCTTGTTTATTAGCTGTCCAGACGCTTCCTCATAGCTTTTAAGAAAGGCCATAAGCCTCCGCAAGTGTCTCACAGTGGCATTAGTGAAGATCAGTGTGTCATCCACGAAGAGAAGATGCGAGACCGTCGGGTATCTAGCTTTGGTTTGGTACCATCCGCCGCTGCTGTTCTGAAATAGCTGCCGAAGTCCTCTGTTGAGAGCTTCTTCCGCGAGGATAAAGAGTGCTGGTGCCACCGGGTCCCCCTGCCTCACCCCACGGGGACTTGAAAAAACCATGCATCTCGCCATTAAGAAGGACGGAGAACCAGCAGTTGGAGAGTAGTGGTTCAATGTTGGATATGTTCTGAGAGAGAAACCGAATCTGTTGAGGACTGCATATAGGAAATCCCAATCAAGTCTGTCATACGCCTTAGCCATATCAAGCTTAATGATCATGTTACCCCCTCTGCAAGGCCTTCCGAGGTGCTGGAGCATATCTTTAGTAAGAAGAATATTTTCAGCGATGCTTCGCCCTTTGGTGAAGGCCCCCTATTCTTCAGAAATCAGACATGGAAGGAGCGTGTCGAGCCTGTCGGAGATGATCCTGGAGATAGCCTTGTAAAGAAAATTAGATAGGCTGATGGGTCTGAAGTCGGAGCAAACCTTTGGGCTGTCCATTTTCGGGATAAGAGTGATGAGGGATGAAGTGAGGCCAGTGGGCAGCTGGTGACCACAGAAATAGAACTAGATAGCAGCGATCATATCAGTGTTGATGAAGTCCAGCACACATGGAAGAAGTGCCTAGAAAAACCATCGGGTCCTGGGGCGCTATCGGGGTCCATACTAAAGATTATTTGTTTGATTTCCTCTGGAGTGGGTACCTTGCAGAGCATGGAGTTATCTTCTCAGTGAGCAGATGGGGTATATGCTCGAGGATACCTGGATGGATCTGGCGAGGTGCATAACTGAAAGCTTTGGAGAAGTAGTCAACAATAGATCTGCAATTTCATCTTCACCATTCACAACTGTGCCATCCTCCTTGTGCAGCTTGGAGATCTGGGAGTTTTCCTCTGTGTGAGTGCATATGCGTGAAAATTTTTTGTGTAATTGTCTCCATCCTTCAACCACTTAAGTCTGGATTTCTGTCACCATAATCTTTCTTCTGCAGGAGGATCTGTTCCAGTTTCGCCTTGGCTGAAGTGAAAGCTATATGGTTGGGCTGTGAATCATCTTCCTCATCGGGCTTTTGAGCAGTAGCCAGCATGGTTTCAGCTTTTTGGACGTTGAGGGATACGTTGCCAAAACATCTTTGTTCCAGTTTTTGTAGAACATATTCATGTGTTTCAGCTTTTGGATGACATTGAGCATAGGATTACTGGAAGTTGGTGCCATTCTCCAGGCTTTGGCAGAATCATCTATGAAATTATCATGACCACACCACATATGCTGGAAGGTAAACCTTGATGGGCCTTTCTTGATGTTTGTTGTGCTAGATATGAGAAGTGGCAGTGATCACTGCATGCCATATCCAGATGTGAACCTGGACAGCGGGGCACGAGATGGCCCACTCGGCATTGAAAAATAGGCAGTCAATTCTTGTCCAGATTCTGTTATTTTGCTGGCCTTTGAATGTATACTTACTTCCTCTGAATCCGGCATCTTCAATCCCAGCAGCCGCCACACAGCTTAGAAATCCATGACAGATTTAGTTAGACATTTTTACTCCTTTCTTCTCATTAAGAGCTAGGTAAGTGTTGAAATCCCCCCCCCACTAGCCAAGGGGCTTTGCAGGTGGCAGAAAAGTCAATCATGTAATCCACAGAAGTCTTCTCTCATTGACAATACAACTAGCATGCACAATCATTAGAAAAAAAGTTGTTGCAGAAACCAGATGATACTGTGACTGTGATGAACTGATCACTATGATCAGTCTTCAAGATGTGATGTTGTCCTCCCAAAACATCATATACGGGCTTTTCATTCATGTTAGCTACGGAGTGAGCCATGTGGAGTTATTTTTGTAATTATCAATGCAAGAAGTTTTTTTCTTAGGTTCTATAACAGCTATTATGGGACAGATATACCTGCGTTTCAGAATCTTGAGCCTCCTAATGGATGGGTGTTGCCAATGCCCCTAATGTTCCAGATTAGGATCTTTGATTCATCTATCTTGGGGCTTGATGTATTGCCACGAGAACCACCACGGGTTCGGACACCTCGTCTTTGTTGCTGCTGTGGTTTGTGTTCCCGGCAAAAGCCACAAGTTGTGACGGCCCTCGTTATACCGGTACGGTTATACCAACCCACGTCGGTATAGCAAGCGTCATCACAGTGGGACATTTACCCAACGATACAAACAGCTGAGATACACGCGAATATACGAACAGAGTAGCGGAAGTAAAAGAACTACTATCTTCATTCATTCATCATCCACATTTAACATACATGAAATTGCAATAACATTAAAGAACTTAAAAGTTCACATGATTTAAATTGCTGAAAATAAATACATAGATGTCCACACTTATACAATTTTCTCATGATAGTTCTAGTACAATGTCACTTTTACATACTATGAAAACACAAAAGGGTACAACTGCTCCAACAGTCTAATCTCCGCGCTCGGAGTTCGTCTCCACCGTCTCCTCCAACGGTGCCACGTCACCAACTACACCTGTACGCCGAAGCAAGTAGTGAGTCTAAAGACTCAGCAAGTAACACCACTCATACCATACACGTACATGTCATAGTAGGCTCTACACACACAATTGCAAAAGACTCAACATGTAGCATGCTTAAACCTTGAAATGAACAATCTATCATGATAGTTCTATCAGTAAACACATGATACATGCTTTCAGATTTCCTTAACGAAATGAATTTCCTAACACATGCTCTCTAATCATTCCTACTCATGAAACTCTACTTTGCATTTTAACCAAAACATGAAAGCCATTAACATGAATTCCCGCGCGCACATGAGAGGGAACACAACTAGCATGGAATCTACATGTTCTTATACATACATACCATTTTCACATGCTTAAGCTTGCTGGTTTTCACATGCTTTAGTACCATAACCTACACATGAGAGCTACAACATTATTTAAAGTACAACATGTGAACAACCAACATGAAATTTTGTGCACATACTTGTGAATTGTCCCTAGCATGGATTCTAGGCAATTTACACATATAAACATGATCCTAACATAATGAAGCTACTGATTTAACATGGTTTCAGATTTGTCACAACATGGATTACAATATCACACCCTCACATTTTGGTCTCACATTTTTCTTTACACAATTTCCAATTCACGTATTTTGCACTTTACACATACACATCACACATTGTTCACTTTCACATTAACACATGAACACATACACATTTACACATTCACATTTAAGTGCCGTGACACATAGTCCAAACCACCAAAGAAGGACACAACACATCACATCACATAGAAGCCATATCTAGGCAATACAATGGCGACTCTTGGACTGCGCAGAGCGGGAGAACAAGTCTCCACCCTAACCAGTGGTACTTGTCCACCTCCAGGATTTCCCCCTAATGCCCTTAGGGTCACTTACACATTGAACTTTCTCAGGGAACTTTTCCCTGATACGGTTCCACTGCCCTCTACGGAAGCAGTGTCACATTGGCACAGTTACACATTTACACATTTTTACCGATTTTACACATGGTTTGACACATGTCACTCTCACTTCATTCACTTTCTCACTCACATGCACATGCCTCTGTTTTCCTAACATGACACTACAGATTTCAGACATTAGCAAGCAGGTAATTCCATTAATCAAGTTGGATTAAACAAGAATCAACTCATTTTACAATGACATGCATCAATTTCACATTTTTCATGGAAAATTTCATAAGGCATCGTGCTCTAGTCCAAATGACCTGAAATTTTAATCACAAACTAATTTCGGGTTTAGGACCCTTCATGCAATTTTTCAGATTTTTCTATTAAAATGAATTTACATAAAATCAAACATCTATTTTTCATGCCATTCGTAATTCAAGTCGATATGGAATTATACACAAGTCACAATTTTAGCAAGCTACTGTCTGAACCCTACATGTATAGAGCTACAGAATTTATTCTCAATTTATTGGGCGATGCCTGGTTTACCAAGGATTTATCATAACTTATGCAAAATTCCTATTTCCCCAAACAATACTTTCAATAATTTACACAAGCATGGCAAAATCTCAAATTTCATAATAGGGCTGATCCATACATGCATGATCCTCACACTTGGGCATACAGGCTAGTCCTAAATCATGCAACAGTAGATTGACAAGATTAACAACTAATCATGCTTGTAATTTCATGGAAAAAAATAACTTCTATCATTCACCACCATGCACACTCATCCATCCCACACCACATTCATCACATCCACAATATACATAGCATATAATTGGTTTACAGTATATCCTAGTCGCGAAACATATCGAAAATAGGTGTATAGAAGGGCAGAACAGGTCACTGTTCTGTCTAGATGAACTTGGCGGCGGTCTCTGGCCGCTGATTCAAGCTCAACGTCATAGTCGATGGACGCTAAGCATGATCTTAGAGACCAAGGACTTTGCCGTCAATGCAGGTCTGTGCAGAACACAGACCCGAGCTCTCAAGATAGGGTGAATGTGAGGGTCTAGGACATGAGGGAAAATGTACAAAAATAGTAAAACCAACCTAGACACATACGGGGACGTTATGAATGGGGTACTTGCCTTTAGAAATTCACCAGACGAATCTAGGGCTCGGTGAAGCTCTCCTTGGGCTGTCCCAAGAAGCCTTTGGAAACGCTTTACTCCGGGTTCTTGGTCGATGCAAGTGCTGAGCCAGTGGTGGGGAAGCCTCCTCCTTGGTTCCCTCTAGCCTCCAGTTGCAGTAGAATGCCGGATGGAGCCTTGGATCGCGGTTTGGAGCCTTCAAAAACCAGTTCTTGAACAGCTCCGAACTGGGGTCTTCTTCTTCTTTCTCTCTTGTAAAGAGGCAAAGAGAAGGGTTGGGGAGCAGATTCGGGTTTGGATATATGGGAGAGGCTTCTCTCCCACTCACAGGGTGACAAGATGGCTCTCAGAGCCGTTGGGGACAGCTCCCCAACGGGTGAGCTACCTTGTTTCTGGAATTTCTGGCTCTGCAACGCATGCAGGCCAGAGAAGTTGGCGTCCACATCGTTAGACGCTGGGATTAGTGTTGGCGTCCATGGGTGGACGCTGACACCTCATCGGCGGCTAGGGGTTGACGCCAATAGGGCCTTCGGCCAGAAGTTTAAAACATGCAGAAACCATGCATGCCATGCATATATACATGCAATATGTACATCGTAGTGTATTCATACTATCACCATTCAATACATGCATTATTTACATTTAGTATAAACACATGCACACGTAATTGTACTAATTAATGCGTACGTAAATATGTATATACATACACAAGCACAATATACACACACAAATACAAATAATGTGACGGAAATTCGAGGGCCTTACACCCTCTCCCCCTTAAAGAAACTTCGTCCTCGAAGTTAGAACGACACTACTCAAACAAAAGGGATACTTCTTCTTCATCGCATCCTCAAGCTCCCATGTAGCCTCCTCTCGTGCGAAGTTCCGCCATAGGACTTCACCGACGCAATACTCTGTTCGGAGATGTTGAACCTTCCGGTCAAGAATAGTTACTGGTTGCTCGACATACGAAAGATTTGGCTGGATCTCCACTGGCTCATGACTAATCACATGAGACGGATCACGGACATACTTCCTGAGCATAGATACGTGGAATACAGGGTGAACGCTAGCCAAAGCTGGGGGTAATGCTAGCTCATGCCACGCTGCCCAAACGTCGGAGAATCTCATATGGGCCAATGAACCTGGGGCTCAACTTACTATGCCGGCCAAATCTGACAACACCACGAGTAGGCGATATCTTCAAGAAGACATGATCGCCAACCTCGAACTCCAAATCCTTTCTCCTGTTGTCGGCATAACTCTTCTGCCTATCCTGTGCCGCAATAAGCCTCTTCCTGATAAGCTGGATCTTCTCCGAAGTTTCCTGAACTAACTCCGGTCCGATCAACTGCCTATCACCAGTCTCCTTCCAACATAACGGAGATCTGCAGGGCTTACCATACAACGCCTCGAATGGAGCCATACCAATACTCGCATGAAAGCTGTTGTTGTATGCGAACTCCACAAGAGGTAAATGACGCTCTCAATCATCCTTCCAATCCAGAACACACGCTCTCAACATATCCTCGAGCGTCTGGATAGTCCTCTCGGACTGTCCATCGGTCTGGGGATGAAACGCCGAACTGAGCTTCAGCTCCGAACCTAAAGCATCCTGAAGACCCTTCCACAATCTCGAAGTAAATCTCGGATCTCGATCCGAAATGATCGACTTTGGTACACCATGCAATCTAATGACACTACTAACATACAATCTATCTAAACTCTCTACTGACTGCTTCTTCTTCATAGGCAAGAAATGAGCAGTCTTCAAAAATCTATCTACAACGACCCAAATCGAGTCATGCCCCTTCTAGATCGAGGTAAACCCGAAACGAAGTCCATAGTGACAGCTTCCCACTTCCACACTGGGATATCCATCCTCTGCATGAGGCCGGATGGTCGCTGTCACTCGGCCTTCACTTGCTGACATACTAGACATCTAGACACATAATCCGCAACATCTTTCTTCATGCGGACCACCAAAATGATCTCTTCAGGTCTTGATACATCTTAGTGTTACCCGGATGAATAGAGAATCGCGATCTATGAGCCCTCTAACACATGCTCACGGACATCTACTAAATCAGGGACACAAACACGGTGCTAAATCTAATCACACCGTCCTCATCACGAGCAATGCCCGCCTTACCCACTAATTCTAACAATCTAGGGTCGGCTTCCTGTTGCTCGATCACCTCATCCAAAACCGAGGATCTAAGGGATAGCTGAGCTACAAAAGCCTGACACAGCGATGGCTCTAACTCGGTCATAGAGTACGCCGCATCCTCCAACATCTTCTAATCCTGCTGGAGCGAAGACCTCTTTCTACTAAGAGCATCGCTACGACATTTGCCTTTCCAGGGTGATACTGAAGGTCGAAGTCATAGTCCTTCAAGAACTCAATCCATCTTCTCTGCCTCAGGTTTAATTCCTTTTGGGAGAAAAGATACTTCAAGCTCTTGTGGTCGTAAACACCTCAAATCTGACACCACAAAGATAGTGCCTTTAGATCTTTAGTGCATGAACCACTACTGCGAGCTCCAAGTCATGAGTCGGATAGTTCCTCTCATGCTCTTTCATTGACGAGAAGCATAAGCCACTACCCTTCTTGCTGCATTAGCACACACCCAAACCAATCTGAGACTCATCCGTATAAATGGCAAAGCCCTCTAGACTACTGGGCAATACCAATACCAGAGCAGAAGTAAGCTTAGCCTTCAATAGCTGGAAGCTACTCTCACATGCCTCAGACCATACGAACTTCTCACCCTTCCTGGTCAGCTTTGTCAAGAGGGCGGCGATGGATGAGAAACCCTCAATGAATCGCCAATAGTAACCAGCTAACCCAATAAAACTACGAATCTCCGAAGGGGTCTTGGGAACCTCCCAATCCATAACTGCCTGGACCTTCGCTGGATCAACTGCAACACCAGCGCCGGAGATAACATGCCCGAGGAAATGAACCTCGCGCAACCAAAATCGCACTTGCTGAATTAGCATACAGCTTGTGCTCACGAAGAACCTCTAGCACTAACCTCAGATGCTGACGGTGCGTGGCCTCATCCGGAGAGTAGACCAACACATCGTCAATAAACACTACGACAAAGCTATCTAAGTAAGGCCTAAACACCCGGTTCATGAGATCCATGAACGATGCAGGGGCATTGGTCAATCCGAAAGGAAGGACCAAGAACTCATAATGTCCATAACGGGTTCTAAACGCCGTCTTGGACACATCCTCACTCCGAATCCTCAACTGATGATAACCAGATCGCAAGTCAATCTTAGAAAAGACTGATACATCTCGCAACTGGTCAAACAAGTCATCAATACGAGGTAAGGGATACCTGTTCTTCACAGTCACTTGTTCAGCTTTCTGTAGTCAATGCACAACCTAAGTGACCCGTCTTTCTTCTTGACGAATAATACAGGTGCGCCCCAAGGGGAAACACTAGGGCAAATAAATCCCTTATCAAGCAACTCCTGCAACTGCCTCCTCAACTCGGCTAACTCCGCAGGTGCCATCCGATATGGACCTTCGAGATAGGAGAGGTGCCTGGAAGCAACTCTATGGTAAACTCTATCTCTCTATCCAGTGGCAATCCAGACAAATCATCAGGGAATACGTCTGGAAAATCCTGCACTACCTCAATCTCCGCAAGAGTAAGTGACTCATCAGCCTCTGGTACTAACACCACGCTGGCAAGAAAAGCGTCACAACCCTTGTTTACCATGCGCATCGCCTTCATGGCAGAGATGACCATCTTTCCCGCCCAGTTCCTTGGCAAGGGGTGAGAGAACTCATCCTCACCGGGAATGCGGAAAACAATCCTCTTCCACGACAATCCACTAACGGATAGTGCTCCTCTAGCCAATCCAGACCAAGAATAGCATCATAGTCCTTCATCTTTAGCAAGAAGAAACACCCATCTAGGACTCTATCCTCAATGCACATAGGTAACGACGGAATGCACTTCCTAGTCAATACCGTACCCGCAGGGGTGTGCACAGACAAAGGGACCTCTAACTCCTCAGACTCTATACCTGAATCTAGGGCTAACTACCTAGCGAACCGCTCGGAAATGAACGAGTGAGTAGCACCCGTATCAAACAAACCCCGAGCGTGCACACCTAAAAGCAAAAGCGTACCTTCGGTGACATGCTCCGCCTGCTCGGCGTCCTCGCGAGCTAAAGCAAACACTCGAGCTGGGGCTCGAGGCCTTCCTGGTCTTCCTGTAGCTGGCGCGGCTACCGCTACTGCTGGGGGCTGGCGCTCCACGCTGAGCTCCCTGCTGAAGTCTTGGGCAATCCTTGATCTTGTGGTCGCTGCTCCCGCACTTCAAGCATCTACCCGCTACCAACCAACACTCGGAACCACCATGTGTCTTCCCGCAATGGGGACACTCTTTCTTCACACCAGGGGAATGTACAGAAGGTACCTGAGAGCTGCTGACTGTCACAGATCGTTGCGGTGTCTGGTACACCGTTTTCTTCTTGTCTTGCCGCCGGAATGTCCCTGCTGGCCTCTTCTGCGAAGCCTTCTTTTCCTCCAGATATTGCTCCATCTCTCCCTCCTGCCTGTAGGCAGCGCTGAGGGCCTCGTCCAACGTGCGGTGGTCAAATGCCATGAGTCTCGTCCGCAGTGATGGCTTGAGTCCCATCACGAATTTCTTCGTCTTCCTGCGCTCATCCTCTGCAATATGCGGTGCATACTTAGAAATTTCAGAAAACCTTGCATCGTATTCCAGCACCGTCATGGAGCCTTGCGTCAGGGAGAGAAATTCCTGCTCCCTCTTGTCCTGGATATGCTCTGGGACGAACTTGGCTCGAAAGAGCCTCACGAACGCGTCCCACGCCACGTCTACTGCTCCGTCCTCAAAGCGTGTACATAGTAGGGAGGACCACCATAACATCTGCTCTCTCCTGCAATACACCCTCATAAGCACCAACTAACAAATTCTAACTTAAGCAGAACGTACAAACATACAAAATTAAAAGCCTACCTGTAGCATGTAGGTGGCTAATGTCACCTTATCCTCATCAGGGCACCTGATGGCTCAGAAGATTTTCTCTGTCTCCCTTAACCAACTTTCTGCCATTAATGGATCACTCTCCCCCTTAAAAGAGGGTGGGGTCATCCTCTTGAATCTCTCCATGGTAGAAGATCCACCATGGTTCTGAGCTGGTCCTTGAGCTTGCTACATCACACATCAAGCAATATACAATCAACATAATATTACATAAGCAATTTAAAACAGACTATTAACCATTTCATTATCTAACCTGAGCCTCCAACTGTGCCTGGAGTGCTGCCTGGGTATGAGCCTGCATCTGCATGGCTTGCACCAGACCTTGCATGAATACTCCGTAGTCCACAGGCGGCGGTGGGGGAAGTACAGGACCTGGCGGTGCCGGGGCCTGCTGCTCCGCCCGCTCGTCACGTCGCGGCTCGTCCTCACGGCCGACGCTCCACCACGCCTACCTCTCGAAGCCATGGCTGTAATAAAATTTCAGCCACCATTAGAGCTAGGTTACTAAGTTTTCTAACCATTTTCTTATCTATCTTTCACTTCTTATTAGTGTTTTCTACACATGTGGACATACTTAGCATGCAATGAAGATGATGACTTAGGTATATTCATGTGCAATCTCAACCGGCCGCTCTGATACCAATCTCTGTGACGGCCCTCGTTATACCGGTACGGTTATACCAACCCACGTCGGTATAGCAAGCGTCATCACAGTGGGACATTTACCCAACGATACAAACAGCTGAGATACACGTGAATATACGAACAGAGTAGCGGAAGTAAAAGAACTACTATCTTCATTCATTCATCATCCACATTAACATACATGAAATTGCAATAACATTAAAGAACTTAAAAGTTCACATGATTTAAATTGCTGAAAATTAAATACATAGATGTCCACACTTATACAATTTTCTCATGATAGTTCTAATACAATGTCACTTTTACATACTGTGAAAACACAAAAGGGTACAACTGCTCCGACAGTCTAATCTCCGCGCTCGGAGTCCGTCTCCACCGTCTCCTCCAACGGTGCCATGTCACCAACTACACCTGTACGTCGAAGCAAGTAGTGAGTCTAAAGACTCAGCAAGTAACACCACTCATACCATACACGTACATGTCATAGTAGGCTCTACACACACAATTGCAAAAGACTCAACATGTAGCATGCTTAAACCTTGAAATGAACAATCTATCATGATAGTTCTATCAGTAAACACATGATACATGCTTTCAGATTTCCTTAACGAAATGAATTTCCTAACACATGCTCTCTAAGCATTCCTACTCATGAAACTCTACTTTGCATTTTAACCAAAACATGAAAGCCATTAACCGCGCGCACATGAGAGGGAACACAACTAGCATGGAATCTACATGTTCTTATACATATACATAACCATTTTCACATGCTTAAGCTTGCTGGTTTTCACATGCTTTAGTAACCATAACCTACACATGAGAGCTACAACATTATTTAAAGTACAACATGTGAACAACCAAACATGAAATTTTGTGCACATACTGTGATTGTCCCTAGCATGGATTCTAGGCAATTTACACATATAAACATGATCCTAACATAATGAAGCTACTGATTTAACATGGTTTCAGATTTGTCACAACATGGATTACAATATCATACCTCACATTTTGGTCTCACATTTTTCTTTACACAATTTCCAATTCACATATTTTGCACTTTACACATACACATCACACATTGTTCACTTTCACATTAACACATGAACACATACACATTTACACATTCACATTTAGGTGCCGTGACACATAGTCCAAACCACCAAAGAAGGACACAACACATCACATCACATAGACGCCATATCTAGGCAATACAATGGCGACTCTTGGACTGCGCAGACCGGGAGAACAAGTCTCCACCCTAACCAGTGGTACTTGTCCACCTCCAGGATTTCCCCCTAATGCCCTTAGGGTCACTTTTACATTGAACTTTCTCAGGGGGACTTTTCCTGATACGGTTCCACTGCCCTCTACGGAAGCAGTGTCACATTGGCACAGTTACACATTTACACATTTTTACCAATTTTACACATGGTTTGACACATGTCACTCTCACTTCATTCACTTTCTCACTCACATGCACATGCCTCTGTTTTCCTAACATGACACTACAGATTTCAGACATTAACAAGCAGGTAATTCCATTAATCAAGTTGGATTAAACAAGAATCAACTCATTTTACAATGACATGCATCAATTTCACATTTTTCATGGAAAATTTCATAAGGCATCGTGCTCTGGTCCAAATGACCTGAAATTTTAATCACAAACTAATTTCGGGTTTAGGACCCTTCATGCAATTTTTCAGATTTTTCTAAGTTAAAATGAATTTACATAAAATCAAACATCTATTTTTCATGCCATTCGTAATTCAAGTCGATATGGAATTATACACAAGTCACAATTTTAGCAAGCTACTGTCTGAACCCTACATGTATAGAGCTACAGATTTTATTTCTCAATTTATGGGGCGATGCCTGGTTTACCAAGGATTTATCATAACTTATGCAAAATTCCTATTTCCCCAAACAATACTTTCAATAATTTACACAAGCATGGCAAAATCTCAAATTTCATAATAGGGCTGATCCATACATGCATGATCCTCACACTTGGGCATACAGGCTAGTCCTAAATCATGCAACAGTAGATTGACAAGATTAACAACTAATCATGCTTGTAATTTCATGGAACAAAATAACTTCTATCATTCACCACCATGCACACTCATCCATCCACACACCACACATCACACCACAATATACATAGCATATAATTGTTTACAGTATATCCTAGTCGCGAAACATATCGAAAATAGGTGTATAGAAGGGCAGAACAGGTCACTGTTCTGTCCAGATGAACTTGGCGGCGGTCTCTGGCTGCTGATTCAAGGTCAACGTCATAGTCGATGGACGCTAAGCATGATCTTAGCGACATGGACTTTGCCGTCAATGCAGGTCTGTGCAGAACACAGACCCGAGCTCTCAAGATAGGGTGAATGTGAGGGTCTAGGACACGAGGGAAAATGTACAAAAATAGTAAAACCAACCTAGACACATACGGGGACGTTATGAATGGGGTACTTGCCTTTAGAATTCACCAGACGAATCTAGGGCTCGGTGAAGCTCTCCTTGGGCTGTCCCAAGAAGCCTTTGAAAACGCTTTACTCCGGGTTCTTGGTCGATGCGTGTGCTGAGCCAGTGGTGGGGAAGCCTCCTCCTTGGTTCCCTCTAGCCTCCAGTTGCAGTAGAATGCCGGATGGAGCCTTGGATCGCCGGTTTGGAGCCTTCAAAAACCAGTCCTTCACAGCTCCGAAATGGGGTCTTCTTCTCTTTCTCTCTTGTAAAGAGGCAAAGAGAAGGGTTGGGGGCAGATTCGGGTTTGGATATATGGAGAGGCTTCTCTCCCACTCACAGGGTGACAAGATGGCTCTCAGAGCCGTTGGGGACAGCTCCCCAATGGGTGAGCTACCTTGTTTATGGAATTTCTGGCTCTGCAACGCATGCAGGCCAGAGAAGTTGGCGTCCACATCGTTAGACGCTGGGATTATTGTTGGCGTCCATGGGTGGACGCTGACACCTCATCGGCGGCTAGGGGTTGACGCCAATAGGGCCTTCGGCCAGAAGTTAAAACATGCAGAAACCATGCATGCCATGCATATATACATGCAATATGTACTTGTAGTGTATCATACTATCACCATTCAATACATGCATTATTTACATCTAGTATAAACACATGCACACATAATTGTACTAATTAATGCGTACGTAAATATGTATATACATACACAAGCACAAATATACACACACAAATACAAATAATGCGACGGAAATTCGAGGGCCTTACACCCTCTCCCCCTTAAAGAAACTTCGTCCTCGAAGTTAGAACGACACTACTCAAACAAAAGGGGATACTTCTTCTTCATCGCATCCTCAAGCTCCCATGTAGCCTCCTCTCGTGCGAAGTTCCGCCATAGGACCTTCACCGACGCAATACTCTTGTTCCGGAGATGCTGAACCTTCCGGTCAAGAATAGCTACTGGTTGCTCGACATACGAAAGATCTGGCTGGATCTCCACTGGCTCATGACTAATCACATGAGACGGTTCTCGGACATACTTCCTGAGCATGATATGTGGAATACAGGGTGAACACTAGCCAAAGCTGGGGGTATGCTAGCTCATATGCCACGCTGCCCAAACGTCTGAGAATCTCATATGGGCCAATGAACCTAGGGCTCAACTTACTATGCGGTCAAATCTGACAACACCACGAGTAGGCGATATCTTCAAGAAGACATGATCGCCAACCTCGAACTCCAAATCCTTTCTCCTGTTGTCGGCATAACTCTTCTGCCTTTCCTGTGCCGCAAAAGCCTCTTCCTGATAAGCTGGATCTTATCCGAAGTTTCCTGAACTAACTCCGGTCCGATCAACTGCCTATCACCAGTCTCCTCCCAACATAACGGAGATCTGCAGGGCTTACCATACAACCCTCGAATGGAGCCATACCAATACTCGCATGAAACTGTTGTTGTATGCGAACTCCACAAGAGGTAAATGACGCTCCCAATCATCCTTCCAATCCAGAACACACGCTCTCAACATATCCTCGAGCGTCTGGATAGTCCTCTCGGACTGTCCATCGGTCTGGGGATGAAACGCCGAACTGAGCTTCAGCTCCGAACCTAAAGCATCCTGAAGACCCTTCCACAATCTCGAAGTAAATCTCGGATCTCATCCGAAATGATCGACTTCGTACACCATGCAATCTAATGACACTACTAACAACAATCTATCTAAACTCTCTATTGACTACTTCTTCTTCTTAGGCAAGAAATGAGCAGTCTTCGAGAATCTATCTACAACGACCCAAATTGAGTCATTGCCCCTTCTAGATCGAGGCAAACCCGAAACGAAGTCCATAGTGACAGCTTCCCACTTCCACACTGGGATCCATCCTCTGCATGAGGCCGGATGGTCGCTGTCACTCGGCCTTCACTACTGACATACTAGACATCTAGACACATAATCCGCAACATCTTTCTTCATGCCGGACCACAAAAATGATCTCTTCAGGTCTTGATACATCTTAGTGTTACCCGGATGAATAGAGAATCGTGATCTATGAGCCTCCTCTAACACATGCTCACGGACATCTACTAAATCAGGGACACAAACACGGTGCTAAAATCTAATCACACCGTCCTCATCACGAGCAATGCCCGCCTTACCCACTAATTCTAACAATCTAGGGTCGGCTTCCTGTTGCTCGATCACCTCATCCAAAACGAGGATCTAAGGATAGCTGAGCTACAAAAGCCTGACACAGCGATGGCTCTAACTCGGTCATAGAGTACGCCGCATCCTCCAACATCTTCCAATCCTGCTGGAGAAAGACCTCTTTCTACTAAGAGCATCCGCTACGACATTTGCTTTTCCAGGGTGATACTGAAGGTCGAAGTCATAGTCCTTCAAGAACTCAATCCATCTTCTCTGCCTCAGGTTTAATTCCTTTGGGAGAAAAGATACTTCAAGCTCTTGTGGTCGGTAAACACCTCAAATCTGACACCATAAAGATAGTGCCTTTAGATCTTTAGTGCATGAACCACTGCTGCGAGCTCCAAGTCATGAGTCGGATAGTTCCTCTCATGCTTCTTTCATTGACGAGAAGCATAAGCCACTACCCTGTCTTGCTGCATTAGCACACAACCCAAACCAATCTGAGACGCATCCGTATAAATGGCAAAGCCCTCTAGACCACTGGGCAATACCAATACCGGAGCAGAAGTAAGCTTAGCCTTCAATAGCTGGAAGCTACTCTCACATGCCTCAGACCATACGAACTTCTCACCCTTCCTAGTCAGCTTTGTCAAGGGGGCGGCGATGGATGAGAAACCCTCAATGAATCGCCGATAGTAACCAGCTAACCCATAAATAAAACTACGAATCTCCGAAGGGGTCTTGGAACCTCCCAATCCATAACTGGGACCTTCCGCTGGATCAACTGCAACACACAGCGCCGAGATAACATGCCCGAGGAAATGAACCTCGCGCAACCAAAAATCGCACTTGCTGAATTTAGCATACAGCTTGTGCTCACGAAGAACCTCTAGCACTAACCTCAGATGCTGATGGTGCGTGGCCTCATCATCGGAGAGAACAACACATCGTCAATAAACACTACGAAAGCTATCTAAGTAAGGCCTAAACACCCGGTTCATGAGATCCATGAACAATGCAGGGGCATTGGTCAATCCGAAAGGAAGGACCAGAACTCATAATGTCCATAACGGGTTCTAAACGCCGTCTTGGACACATCCTCACTCCGATCCTCAACTGATGATAACCAGATCGCAAGTCAATCTTAGAAAAGACTGATACATCTCGCAACTGGTCAAACAAGTCATCAATACGAGTAAGGGATACTTGTTCTTCACAGTCACTTGGTTCAGCTTTCTGTAGTCAATGCACAACCTAAGTGACCCGTCTTTCTTCTTGACGAATAATACAGGTGCGCCCCAAGGGGAAACACTAGGGCAAATAAATCCCTTATCAAGCAACTCCTGCAACTCTGCCTCCTCAACTCGGCTAACTCCGCAGGTGCCATCCGATATGGACCTTCGAGATAGGAGAGGTGCCTGGAAGCAACTCTATGGTAAACTCTATCTCTCTATCCAGTGGCAATCCAGACAAATCATCAGGAATACGTCTGGAAAATCCTGCACTACCTCAATCTCCGCAAGAGTAAGTGACTCATCAGCCTCTGGTACTAACACCACGCTGGCAAGAAAAGCGTCACAACCCTTGTTTACCATGCGCATCGCCTTCATAGCAGAGATGACCATCTTCCCCGCCCAGTTCCTTGGCAAGGGTGAGAGAACTCATCCTCACCGGGAATGCGGAAAACAATCCTCTTCCAACGACAATCCACTAACGATAGTGCTCCTCTAGCCAATCCAGACCAAGAATAGCATCATAGTCCTTCATCTTTAGCAAGAAGAAACACCCATCTAGGACTCTATCCTCAATGCACATAGGTAACGACGGAATGCACTTCCTAGTCGATACCGTACCCGCAGGGGTGTGCACAGACAAAGGGACCTCTAACTCCTCAGACTCTATACCTGACTCTAGGCTAACTGCCTAGCGAAACCGCTCGGAAATGAACGAGTGAGTAGCACCCGTATCAAACAAAACCGAGCGTGCACACCTAAAAGCAAAAGCGTACCTTCGGACATGCTCCGCCTGCTCGGCGTCCTCGCGAGATAAAGCAAACACTCGAGCTGGGGCTCGAGGCCTTCCTAGTCTTCCTGCAGCTGGCGCGGCTGCTACTACTCTACTGCGCTGGCGCTCCACGCTGAGCTCCCTGCTGAAGTCTTGGGCAATCCTTGATCTTGTGGTCGCTGCTCCCGCACTTCAAGTATCTACCCGCTAACAACCAACACTCGGAACCACCATGTGTCTTCCCGCAATGGGGACACTCTTTCTTCACACCAGGGGAACGTACAGAAGGTACCTGAGAGCTGCTGACTGTCACGGATCGTTGCGGTGTCTGGTACACCGTTTTCTTCTTGTCTTGCCGCTGGAATGTCACTGCTGGCCTCTTCTGCGAAGCCTTCTTTTCCTCCAGATATTGCTCCATCTCTCCCTCCTACCTGTAGGCAGCGCTGAGGGCCTCGTCCAACGTGCGGTGGTCAAATGCCACGAGTCTCGTCCGCAGTGATGGCTTGAGTCCCATCACGAATTTCTTCGTCTTCCTCCTGCGCTCATCCTCTACAATTGCGGTGCATACTTAGAAATTTCAGAAAACCTTGCCTCGTATTCCAGCACCGTCATGGAGCCTTGCGTCAGGGAGAGAAATTCCTGCTCCATCTTGTCCTGGATATGCTCTGGGACGAACTTGGCTCGAAAGAGCCTCACGAACGCATCCCACACCACGTCTACTGCTCCGTCCTCAAAGCGTGTACATAGTAGGGATGACCACCAAACATCCGCTCTCTCCTGCAATACACCCTCATAAGCACCAACTAACAAATTCTAACTTAAGAAGAACATAAAACATACAAAATTAAAAGCCTACCTGTAGCATGTAGGTGGCTAAAGTCACCTTATCCTCATCAGGGCCCCTGATGGCTCAGAAGATTTTCTCTGTCTCCTTAACCAACTTTCTGCCATTAATGGATCACTCTCCCCCTTAAAAGAGTGGGGTCATCCCCTTGAATCTCTCCATGGTAGAGATCCACCATGGTCCTGAGCTGGTCCTTGAGCCTGCTACATCACACATCAAGCAATATACAATCAACATAATATTACATAAGCAATTTAAAACAGACTATTAACCATTTCATTAATCTAACCTGAGCCTCCAACTGTGCCTGGAGTGCTGCCTGGGTATGAGCCTGCGTCTGCATGGCTTGCACCAGACCTTGCATGAATACTCTGTAGTCCACAGGCGGCGGTGGGGGAAGTACAGGACCTGGCGGTGCCGGGGCCTGCTGCTCTGCCCGCTCGTCACGTCGCGGCTCGTCCTCACGGACCGACGCTCCACCACGCCTACCTCTCAAAGCCATGGCTGTAATAAAATTTCAGCCACCATTAGAGCTAGGTTACTAAGTTTCTAACCATTTTCTTATCTATCTTTCACTTCTTATTAGTGTTTTCTACACATGTGGACATACTTAGCATGCAATGAAGATGATGACTTAGGTATATTCATGTGCAATCTCAACCGGT
>CM024757.1:146836546-146891380 GCA_014218235.1 Colocasia esculenta
TACACAGGCTCGTAGCATATCTTCTACAATGTGGTTAGTCCTTTCATTTGTCCTCAGTCTGGGGATGCAATGTAGTGCTGAAATTCAATCTAGTTCCTAATGCAGACTGCAATCCCTTCCAAATGTGTGATGTAAACCGAGGGTCCCTATCAGACACAATGGACAATGGAATTCCATGAAGTCTGACAACCTCTTTTATATATAAGGTGGCTAGCACATTAACCGATCACTTGCTCTTCATAGGCAGAAAGTGGGCCGACTTCGTCAATCGATCCACAATCACCCAAATTACATCAACTCCCCCTTTGGTCCTAAGTATTCCCTGTTGCCCTTAACGAGCCCAGAGGGGGGGTGAATGGTCTTTAAAAATTAATCTAGAAGATACATGTAACTAAAAACATTCACACAAACGTTCTTCGAAGTAGTTAGTGACAGTTATTGAAATAACAAACACACAAGAAGACAATCACACAACACAAGGTTTATCCTGGTTCGGACCTCCTTTCCTTAGGAGTCCTACGTCCAGTCCCTGAGCAACAACTCAGATTTCACTAACTAGGGTATAGTCCCCCTAAGGACACTACAACACCCAGCTCGCTGGTCTTCCTTCACACCCGAAGGAACAACACCCTGGATACCACACCAGGTCTTCCTTCACAACCAAAGGAACAACACAAAGAGAGTGAATGAAATTCAAGCCCCTAGATCAAGTTTTTGATAAGCAAGGATCTGAAGCACCTAGAACTGAGAGCAAAGAGATTTTAAACAAGGCACACTCTCAGAACTATACAGGCTCTCTCAAGATTTTCACAAACTAGTGGAGAGCAAAAGCTAAGTGGAATGAAGGTTCTTGGCTCTAGACTATCTTCAGAAGAATTTGAATGCTTGAATACGCGATTGATTAGTCTTCTGTTCTTCTGACTTGAATTTATATCTTCAATTTGAAATGTAGACGTTGAAGTGTCCGTTGTCTCTCTTTTGAGTAGTCGTTAGACTGAATGACATCTGGAGTCTTGGAAGCTTCCAGTCAACAGTCTTTTGATCACTTGAGCACGCAAAGAGATAGATTTCAGAAATATCCATTGGCTTCTATTTGTTTAACGTTGTACCATGAAGCTAGATCAGAGGTCTGCACAAATGTCAAACTCAAATAGCAGACAGCTAAGCTGTCTCTGATGTCAGTCAACGTTAGTAGCAATACATGGAAATAGTAATGCCAATAGCTTAAGTCTAAAGGACGTTATCAGAGTAGGCACGATAAAGGATGATATGGTCTGCATGCATGCAGAGATATGTTCAGATCTCATAAATGCAAAAGCGTCAGAGAGATGTCTACGTGGACTTTGACTAGTCAACACTTTTAAGATAAATAAGATATCAAGATATGAAATCGATGACTATATGACTTATGAAATCGTTATGAGTCATAGCAAATCGTTATGTGACAGAAGATATATCATGAACACTTAATGAATCGTTGCACAAAGTAATTGATGTGTTTCTGAAGAAATCGATGTGAAATAATTAACAAATCATTATACAAAGCAAGTCGTTGTGAATTCTAAAGAAATCATTATGAATACTTATCAAGTCGTTATGAACTCTAAAGAAATCGTTATGGTAACTTATGAAGTCGTATAATAAGCAAGTCGTTGCAGTTCTAAAGAAGTCGTTGTGACAACTTATAGAGTCATTGCGACAGCAAGTCCTTACGGGTTCTAAAGAAATCGTGCCAACCTTATAGAGTCGTTGCGATAGGCAAGTCGTTACGGACTCTAAAGAAATCGTTACGGTAACTTATAGAGTCGTTGTGACGAGCAAGTCGTTACGGGCTCTAAAGAAATCGTTGCGACAACTTATAGAGTCGTTGCGACAGGCAAGTCGTTACGGACTCTAAAGAAATCGTTACGGTAACTTATAGAGTTGTTGTGACGAGCAAGTCGTTACGGGCTCTAAAGAAATCGTTGCGACAACTTATAGAGTCGTTACGGCGTCGATTTGTTTGAAACAACATGATTTTTCAGCCAGAAAGGAAATCGTTATGATAATTCTATTGAAATCGATATGCTTATAAGGAAATCGTTATGGCCTTCAATAGAAGTCGATATGGACTTAGAGAAATATCATGTTGAAAAGATTAAGGCTTCAGAGAAGTAATGCATACCTTTATTGGCTTGTTTGACCTTGGTATTTTTCCTGTGCTTAAGACTTATGAAATATTCATTAGATATAATTGATAAACTTTTGTTTGGTTTTGTTAATCATCAAAATATATATGTAATTAATTAGAATTACATGGGGACAGACTGGTCATCAATCTCCCCCTTTTTGGATGACAAAACTGAACAGTAAGTATGTCTGAAAAAATGCGTATAGATGTTTCAGACATAAGTTTTTCTCCCCCTTTTTGTCATTAAGCAAAAAGACAATCTTCGACAAAGAAAGAAGAGAGAAAGAGAACAGGAGTATACAAAGAGGCATTTCATTAACTTTGTGGAGGTACAGGTAAATAGAAGGCAGGAGACAGAAGAGAGGCAAAATGGGAGATGGTTTCCCATGCCTGTGCTTCCTGCTCTTCAAAAAGGGTTTTGAAGACTCCAAAGGATACAGAGTAGGAGGGTCCCATGGTGGAAGCCATCCTTTTGAGATGAAGATCTAGGTGTTGATAGAGAAGGTCAGCATATGCATTCTTGTCCATGTTCATCTTGAGAAATCGACGAGTCCCAAAGCTGGCACAGGTGAGGAATTGGTCCATGGTGACAGGATAATGGTTGTGGTTATCTCTGAGAGCTTTGTGCATAGCCACATACACTTTGTATCTTTCCTCCCAGACCTTGAAGGGGTCATCAACAAGATGAATGGAGTTCATATCTAGGAAAGTAGCTGGAGAAATGGCTGGTTTGCCTTCTCTGGCCTGAACTTCATTTATTTCAAATAGTTGCTGAGCTGACAGGGGGTAGAACTTGGACCATTCAGAGGATGTCAGCCTTTCACATTCAGACAGAATAGGGGCTAGCACTTCAGCACTTACATGCCCCTGGTGATATTCCCTAAACAGGAATCTAGAAAAAGCAACCAGGCAGCCTTTCTGAACTTTAATTCTGCCCATTACTCTGGCAAAACTTCAAAGATGATGGATCCTACAGAGGACTCCATAACTAGAAAGTGAATTTGAGGAAGGACTATCTCTTCAGGTACTTGGAGGGTAGCAAAATCTACCTGAACATCTGAAGTTTGAGAGATATCCGGAGTCAGAGCTGAAATGGCCCTTTTGAACTGACTGAGCTGAACCTTGGAAGTCTATGAATATATCTGTAGTTGTTGAATAGCATGAGGTGCCTGATCATTTTGATTTCCTTTTGAATATAGGGTGCCCAAAGTTCCCTATGATAGATCCTGAACCACTCTGATAGGGTCAGGGAGTGGTCCCTTGGAGGGAATCTAGCAGATTTGGCAAGAATGAATTTCTTTAGGAGATCCTTGTGACCTTTGCCCCACTGCTCTTCAGATTTGGAGTGGGCAAGAGAGAAGATTTTGATTTTTCGGATTTGGAAAGAGAAGTGTAGGGTAGAATAGTGTGCAAATGATCTGTGAGATCAAGAATGGAAGGTTAATGATGGTTGCAAAAACAACCTTTGAGAGATATTCTCTGTACAGTGAGGGATGTTTGTTGTCCACTGTGAGAGAAAACCACAAAGGTGGGTATTTGGGTTCAGAGGAGAGGGAGGAAGTAGAAGTAAGCTTCCTCTTCTTGGGGGCACTAGAAGGGTCTGCCCTATGAACATGTTCCCCAACCTTCAACACAGACCTGAGGATCCCTTCCTCAAACTCATCCTTTATTTGTTCCATAAAGGGAGAGTTAAGTTGGGCTCTTTCAGGTATGATAGTGATGAAAGAGGGTGGAGGAGTAGGATGAAGAAAAGAGTGGGAAGTAGTAGGAAGGTCATCAATTGGTCCAAGGGAGGGACCAGAGGAGGAGGAGGATGCTCAGCTGAGGATGCTGGAGGGGCCTCATGTATAGGAGAAGGAGAAGGAATGGAAGTAGAGGAGGCAGGAGATGAGGTGGACTGAAATGGTGTAGGAGAAGATTGGTCTAGATTGGGCTTCTTGAATGTTTGAGGAGCAGGAGGTGCTGTAGGAGCTGAGGGTGGAGTTGGAGGAATAGGTGTGTGAGAGGGAGAGGAGGGAGCTGGGGGCTTAGGTGCCAAGAACTCTTCTGCCTCTATCTGCACAGACTCACTCTCCAATGGCCCTGATGGCCCTGACCCTGCTCAGATGGCCGGTTGGCCCTTCAACTTGATCAGCTGGCCCTGTTGGCCCTCCTCTTTGGTGCTGCTTCTGGTGCTTCTGCTGGTGCTGCTGCTGCTTCTGGGCTGCTGTTGCTTCTGGTGCTGCTGCTGCTTCTGGAAGAGGAGCTTGAACTCCAACTGCCTTGATAATATCCGAGAGCATGCCTTTCATGCTGCTCATCTCCTTATTAACCATTTCATAGCATTTCTGATTTGACCCAATTCTTTGTTGGCTGAAGCTTGGCTCAAGAATATAGAGTTTACATCTGACTGGAGAGTACATAAGAGCTCACCTTGCACATTCAGCCTTTCAATCACTGGTTTCAAATTTATGACAATTTTCTGCTTGACCTGCCTCTCAAAAGGTGTATCAGCCAGGAGAGGAACTTCAGAGGCAACTTCTTTTCCTTTCTTCTTGCCTTCTTTTGCTGGAGGAGGTTGATCATCATCTGAGCTTGAAGAGCTTGCAATCTCTCCTTCTCTGTCATCCAAATTTTGAGAATCTCTATGCCTTTCCTCCTGACCATCAACAACTGGAGTTGTTTCTGCTGATCCTTCTTTTGATAGCTCCCCCTCAATAGGAGCATCTTCTTCATTTGATACTTGCTCCCCCTGAATGGGAGCATCTTCCATCACAGAGTCACCTTGAACAGCTGGGTGCTCTACCTCTACTTGAACATCTTCCATTGGTTCATCAATGTGGCTTGATGCCACAGTCTCTTCTGCAACTCTGCCACTGGTTTCTGGAGCACTAGAGGTGAAAGGATTGAATCAATAATGTCTGAAAGAATGGACGCAACCACAGTTGAGGGTAGTGGGTCCTCAACTGAAATAATATCCTCTGGGAGAATATCCTCAATTCTCCTTTCTGCAAAATTGACAGCTAATTCTTCTGGAAATTCTGAAGCTGGTGCTGATACTCTTTCTTCTTCCACTGCAATTTCAGACTGAACTTCTGCTAAAGAGGGGCCTGATGATTCTGCTGCTCCAACTACTGGCACTGAAACTGACTCCACTGGCAATTCTGGAATCATATCTGCTGATCCCATCTCCTGATGAACAACTGAGGTGTCGTCAATGATGGCTTCGCCTTCAGCAACTGAAGCCTTGAACCAGACACCATTTTCCACAGAGAAGCCACTCTTCTTCAGGTTCCTGGACCTGATTGCTTGGCCCATTTTCTCTACAACTGCCCCAGAAAGATCAACACCGAAGTGTTTGAAGATCTTGGTAAGTAGGTGGGCATATGGCAGGGACACATTTAACTTACTCTTGGTGTCCCAAATCTGATCTCTGGCAAATTTCATTCTTTCCATCATCACTGCGGCCATATTTATCTCCTTATTTTGAATGGCCCAGTACATCATGTCTGAGTCGGCCTTTGTGCAAGAAGAAATGTTGCACTTCTGGGAACTAAGATTTGACAGACAATAAAATGAAGGAGGCGGTTGAATGCAGATAGTTGATTTATATCCAGCTTGCCATCCCTTAGCTTGAAGCCCGGCCCTACAATTCCCAAACCTTTCACTTGGGCGTCCACGGTGTGAACCCCACTAAATCCGGAAGTCTTCACATCAAACAACATCTTCAGCAACTCAGGGTCTATTCTAATCAGGGTTCCCTTTACTGAAGAGACTAGGGACCCATCTTCCTCTGTTCTCATACATACGAAGAAAGCTTTTACCAAGTCCGGATAACTGACCTCTGAAAAGGTGGAGACTCCTGTCCACTGCATCTGATTGATCAAATCTACCACACTGCTCATTCCATTTTTCCTCAGATTAGCAACATCGACTTCTTTATTTCCACAGAGCTTCGTCTTCACAAAGGTAAACCTCTCCTGCTGCTCAGGAGTGAGAAACTCGGCGCTGTAGCCACCCAAACTGCCGGCGATGACTGGTGCGGCCATGGATTCAGGTGGGAAAGTCTCTGGAGGTTTGAAACGGAAGGGGAAGAGAAGGAATCCTCAAGAAATTTTGCGGGAAGGAGGAGGAAGGTTCAAATTTGCAGAGAGTTGAGATATGAGTTGTTAGGGCATCGGCTCATGCGACAGGATGAAAAGGGGAAAAGGTAGACGATGAGATACGAATCGTTCTGCCATTGATTTTATGAATAAATTAATGCGATGTGGAAAGTGAGGTGCCAAAAGGCGGTGGAAAACGACAAAAGGTGTTGACTATTCAAACCAACTTCAATGAGAGAGCGGTTACAACGAATAATTTGAATTTCTTTTGCTTAATGCCATGGAGAGGAAAAGTACTTAATTCTGAAATTTAATGTGCCATTTGTAAGCAAACTTTTATCACAAATTGCACATGCCTAATTCCCTTCTAAGAGATGTGAATCTCTCTTCAGGTAAGGCTTTTGTGAAAATGTCTGCTAATTGGCCATTTGTATCAATTAATTTCCATTTGTATCATAAAGATATTTCAATATTTCCATTTGCAACATGATCACGAATAAAATGATATCTAACCTCAATATGTTTGGTCCTGAGTGCTGAACTAGATTCTTGGTGAGATTAATGGCACTGGTGTTGTCCACAGCAGTGGGATGATCTATGTTTATCTGAAATCTTCAAGTTTGTTTGCTTTATGCCCATAAGAGTTTTGTACAAGCAAATTTTCCAACAGCTACGTACTCAGCTTCAGCAGTGTAGTGCTACTGAATTTTGTTTCTTTGAAGACCAAGATTTAAACATCCTCTGTAGATCTTTTGATCTACTTTCTTACCATCTTTGTCACTGTCCATCCTTGTTGATGTGCTCATCGGTGTTGACAGTGGCTTGGTATTTTCGAATCCAAATTTCTTTAAGAGTTCTTTTGTGTACTTTGCTTGACAGATGTGAGTTCCTTCCTTTCCTTGTTTGATTTGTAATCCAAGGAAGTAATTAAGTTCTCCCATCATGCTCATTTCAAATTCTCCCTGCATCAACTTTTCAAAGTACTTGCAAAGGGATTCATCAGTAGACCCAAAGATAATATCATCTACATAAATTTGGACTAATAGAATGTGTTTGACCTTTGACTTTATGAAAAGGGTACTATCTACTTGACCTCTACTGAAACCATGGTTTAAAAGAAAAGAGCTAAGCCTTTCATACCAGGCTCTAGGTGCCTGTTTTAAACCATATAATGCCTTATGAAGTTTGAAAACATGATTGGGAAATTCTGTGTCATCAAACCCGGAGGTTGTTCCACATAAACTTCCTCTTTTATAAAACATTTAAAAATGCGGATTTAACATCCATTTGAAATAATGTCAAGTTCAAAGCAGATGCATATGCAAGTAATATTCTAATGGCCTCAAGTCTAGCTACAGGTGCATAGTTTTCATCGAAATCTATGCCTTCCTCTTGAGAATAGCCTTGAGCTACCAATCTGGCCTTGTTTCTTAAGATTGCACCAGTTTCATCCAGTTTATTTCTGAACACCCATTTGGTGCCAATGACTGGATGGTCTGATGGTCTAGGAACAAGTGACCATACTTGGTTTCTCTTGAATTGATTTAATTCATCTTGCATGGCTACTATCCAAGATTCATCAGAGAGAGCTTCATTGACTGTCCTAGGCTCTATTTGAGAAACAAAAGCTAGGTAATCACAAGGAATAACATTACCTCTTGTTCTTACCCCTATGGATGGATCACCAATAATATTCTCAAGTGGGTGATCTTTCTTGTATCTCCATTCCTTTGGAAGGTTTTCATGAGTAACTTCTTCTTGTTGCAATTCTTCCAGAGGTGGATCATCCTTGTCCTCAATTGATGTATCTTTTAGTTTCTTGGACAGTTCATCTGCATCATCATTGTCACTATCTACTTCCTTTCTCAAGGAAGGGTTAGTTTCATCAAAAATAATATGTACAGACTGTTCAATCAATAAAGTACGTTTGTTAAATACTCTATAGCCTTTGGGTTTAGAGAGTACCCCATGAAGATGCCTTCATCTGATTTGGCATCCAACTTACCATGTCCCTTTTTTCATTATTGTGAATGACAGGGACATCCAAAGGTCCTGAAGTGGCTGATCTTTGGCTTCTTCCCTTTGAACATTCATATGCAGTCTTTTTCAGGATTGGCCTGATCATCACTCGGTTGACAATATAGCTTGCTGTGTTGACTGCTTCAGCCCAAAAATATCTTGGCAGATCATATTCTGAGAGCATAGTTCTTGCCATATCCAATAGGGTTCTGTTCTTCCTCTCAGCAATACCATTTTGTGTGGTGTCCTTGGTGCTGAGAAATTATGCTCAATTCCCTGATCATCACAGAATCTAGCAAACCTTTCATTTTGAAATTCACCACCATGATCTGATCGGATAGACACAATGCTGAACTTCTGATCTTTCTGCACCTTCTTGCTGAAACTAACAAAGTTTTCAAAAGTGTCATCTTTATGCTCTAGGAATGATACCCATGTATATCTTGAATAGTCATCAACTATGACAAATCCAAAATTCTTTCCTCCAAGACTGGTAGTCCTCATTGGCCCAAATAGATCCATATGAAGGAGCTCTAAGGGTTTTGAGGTGGTCACCACCGTCTTTGACTTGAAGGAGCCTTTGGTGTGCTTTCCCTTAGCACAAGGTTTACATACACCATCCAACTTTCCACTGACTTTTGGCAGACCTTCCACAAGACTTTTCTTCTGCAATTTCCTCATGCCATCTAAACTGCAATGTCCAAGTCGTCTGTGCCATAATTCAGTAGATTTGTCTTTACTTGCTGCCAAACAAACATTTTGCTCTTTGAGTTCTTCAAGATAGAGCACATACAAATTCTTTTCTCTATTTGCTTCAAAGATGACTGCTCCATCCTTCACTATGCTGCACTTTGATTCTTGAAACTTGATCTGATGGCCTCTGTCACACAGCTGGCTAATGCTAATGAGATTGTGCTTCAATCCCTTAACTAATAGCACATCTTCTATGACTGTTTTTCCTTGTTATTCACAGAGCCACTGCCTATCATGGTTCCTTTTCCATTATCTCCATAAGTAACTGTTCCTTCTTCAGCTTGGAGATGCGAGAATAACTTCTGGTTACCTGACATGTGTCTTGAGCACCCACTATCTAAGTACCATTTGGATGCTCGAGAGTTAACTGAAATAAAAACATCAAGCTTTAGGTACCCAAATTCTTTTGGGTCCTGATTGGTTAGTATCATTGATTTTTCCTTTTATTATCCATTTCTTGTGTCTTGTTGGGCATGTATTATATATGTCCTAACTTATTGCAGTGACTACAGCAGGATACTTAGTTACTTTTTCTATATATCTGAAATCAGCTTTGTATGTTGTATCTTGTTCAGGTACAAATTTTGGTGTTGGATATGTTTTAGGATAAATTATGGTTTCTTCATTATCTGGGGGTGTATATCCTAATCCATTTTTCTTCTTACCTGATCTTCTAGCACCTTTTAATATGAGGGAGTTTTACCATTAGTGAATTTTTCTAATGTGCTAGATAATTGTATATTTTCTTCTGTGTGTTTTGATTTCAGTTTTCAGTTCATCTAAACTACTTGTTCTCTAATTTAGTTATTTGTTCATTCTTAGCTTTTAGGTCTTCACATAACAGTTCATTTCTTTTTAAGTTCAGTTATTTGACTTTCTAATTGTTCATTTTCTGATTTTAGATTGAGTTTGTATTTTCTATGCAGATTATATTTTTCTTGCTCACTTTTAATAATTTGGTCTTCTTTATTTTTCATATAGTTCGTTGAAAGCCTCTTCTAAGCTATCGGAATCTGAATCATTGCATGAATCAAAAGAGGAGTCAGAAGTTACCTTATCTTCAGTATTTGCCATGAAGGCCAAGTTGGCCTTTTCTTCATCACTGCAGAACTTGACTCACTGTCTGAGTCACTACTATTTCCCAAGCTGCTGCCATCGCCTTCTTCTTGTACTTTCTGAACTTCTTGGAACTGTCCTTCTTCCTGAATTCCGGCTTCTTTAACTTTGGACACTCAGTTTTAATGTGTCCTGGCTTCTTACATTCATAGCAGACGGGTTCTCCTTTCTTTATTTCTTTTCCATCTGGCTTCTTGAATTCCTTGTTTCTTTTGAAGTGCCTTCTTCCAGATTGGAATTTCTTCTTCTTAGCCAAATTCGCTGTAATTTTCTAGATAGCATAGCTTCTCATTTTCGCTGTCTGCATCACTTTCACTTTCAGCTGAACTTGCTTCTTCTTCAGCTTTTAAGGCGTTGGAGTGCTTCTTTCTGCTAGAGGACTCTCCTAGCCTTTCCATGTTGATCTCATGGGCCATGAGGGACCCAATGAGCTTTTCTACAGACATTCTTTTCAGGTCATTAGCTTCTTCTATTGCTGTGACCTTTGGGGTCCATGAGGACGGTAAGGATCTAAGTATCTTCCTCACCATGTCTCCCTCTCATAGGTTTTCCCCAGACTAGCTAGTCCATTTGTGATGTCAGTGAATCGGCTAAACATTTGAGTTATGGACTCACTTGACTGCATCTGAAATCTTTCATATTGAGTGACAAGAATGTCGATTCTTGTTTCTTTTACTTTGTCTGTGCCTTCATAAGTAATCCTGAGCTTTTCCCACATTTCCATTGAGGATTTGCAGGCTGAAACTCTGTTGAATTCCTTCTTACTTAGAGCACAGCATAGGATGCTCTTTGCTTTGCAATTCAGGGAAATCTTCTTCCTGTCATCATCTGTCCATTGTGCTTTCTCATTTGTGACTAACAGATCACCTTCTTCTACTATGGACCAAATTTGATAGTCGTGCCCTTGTAGAAAGTATTCCATTCTGGTCTTCCAGTAAGGATAATCTTCACCATCGAAGAGAGGGGGTCGGTTGACAGACTGACCTTCAAAGTTACCTTGGGCTGCCATGGATCTTTACTCTTCAGATCGTTGGATCCTTTCTTTGTCGAAGAGACTCGCTCTGATACCACTTGTTGCCCAGTTGACGAGCCCAGAGGGGGGGGTGAATGGGTCTTTAAAAATTAATCTAGAAGATACCTGTAACTAAAAACATTCACACAAACGTTCTTCGAAGTAGGTTAGTGACAGTTAGTTGAAATAACAAACACACAAAGAAGACAATCACACAACACAAGGTTTATCCTGGTTCGGACCTCCTTTCCTTAGGAGTCCTACGTCCAGTCCCTGAGCAACAACTCAGGATTTCACTAACTAGGGTACAGTCCCCCTAAGGACGCTACAACACCCAGCTCAGCTGGTCTTCCTTCACAACCCCAAAAGGGAACAACACCCTGGATACCACACCAGGTCTTCCTTCACAACCGAAGGGAACAACACAAAGAGAGTGAATGAAATTCAAGCCCCTAGATCAAGCTTTTGATAAGCAGGATCTGAAGCAACTAGAACTGAGAGCAAAGAGATTTTAAACAAGGCACACTCTCAGAACTATACAGGCTCTCTCAAGATTTTCACAAACTAGTGGAGAGCAAAAGCTAAGTGGAATGAAGGTTCTTGGCTCTGGACTTTCTTCAGAAGAATTTGAATGCTTGAATGCGCGATTGATAGTCTTCTGTTCTTCTGACTTGAATTTATATCTTCAATTTGAAATGTAGACGTTGAAGTGTCCGTTGTCTCTCTTTTGAGTAGTCGTTAGACTGAATGACAACTGGAGTCTTGGAAGCTTCCAGTCAACAGTCTTTTGATCACTTGAGCACGCAAAGAGATAGATCTTCAGAAATATCCGTTGGCTTCTATTTGTTAACGTTGTACCATGAAGCTAGTCAGAGGTCTGCACAAATGTCAAACTCAAATAGCAGACAGCTAAGCTGTCTCTGATGTCAGTCAACGTTAGTAGCAATAGACATGGAAATAGTAATGCCAAATAGCTTAAGTCTAAAGGACGTTATCAGAGTAGGCACGATAAAGGATGATATGGTCTGCATGCATGCAGAGATATGTTCAGATCTCATAAATGCAAAAGCGTCAGAGAGATGTCTACGTGGACTTTGACTAGTCAACACTTTTAAGATAAATAAGATATCAAGATATGAAATCGATGACTATATGACTTATGAAATCGTTATGAGTCATAGCAAATCGTTATGTGACAGAAGAATATCATGAACACTTAATGAATCGTTGCACAAAGTAAATTGATGTGTTTCTAAAGAAATCGATGTGAAATAATTAACAAATCATTATACAAAGCAAGTCGTTGTGAATTCTAAAGAAATCGTTATGAATACTTATCAAGTCGTTATGAACTCTAAAGAAATCGTTATGGTAACTTATGAAGTCGTTATAATAAGCAAGTCGTTGCGAGTTCTAAAGAAGTCGTTGCGACAACTTATAGAGTCGTTGCGACAGGCAAGTCGTTACGGGTTCTAAAGAAATCGTTGCGACAACTTATAGAGTCGTTGCGACAGGCAAGTCGTTACGACTCTAAAGAAATCATTACGGTAACTTATAGAGTCGTTGTGACGAGCAAGTCGTTACGGGCTCTAAAGAAATCGTTGCGACAACTTATAGAGTCGTTGCGACAGGCAAGTCGTTACGGACTCTAAGAAATCGTTACAGTAACTTATAGAGTCGTTGTGACGAGCAAGTCGTTACGGGCTCTAAGAAATCGTTGCGACCACTTATAGAGTCGTACGGCATCGATTTGTTTGAAACAACATGATTTTTCAGCCAAAAAGGAAATCGTTATGATAATTCTATTGAAATCGATATGCTTATAAGGAAATCGTTATGGCTTCAATAGAAGTCGATATGGACTTAGAGAATATCATGTTGAAAAGATTAAGGCTTCAGAGAAGTAATGCATACCTTTATTGGCTTGTTTGACCTTGGTATTTTTTCTGTGCTTAAGGACTTATGAAATATTCATTAGATATAATTGATAAACTTTTGTTTGGTTTTGTTAATCATCAAATATATATGTAATTAATTAGAATTACATGGGGACAGACTGGTCATCATTCCCATTATAAAGTTTATGCCTATACTCTCCCACTTCCATTCAGGTATATCCAAGGACTGTAACACTGCAGCTGGTCTAAGATGCTCTACTTTAACCTGTTGACATGTAGGTAGCAAGCTACAAATTCTACCACTTCCCTTTTCATATTGGGCCACCAATAAACCTTTTTCATATATTGGTACATTGTGGTGGCACTAGGGTGAATGGTGTACTAGGTCTTGTGGGCTTCAGTCATCAACTCTTTCTTGAGTCTCTCATTATCAGGTATACATGTTCTTCATCGGAAAACCAATCTGCCATTATTTGCCACAGCAAAGTCTAGTCTCTGGTTAATTTTCTCCTTGACTTCTACCAGAAATGGGTCATTACCTTGTTGTTCTCTAATCTCATTAAAGAAATTTGATTGTACATGGAGGCTAGCAATCAACACACCATCCTCATCCTTCTTCACATTCAAATCAAGGCTAGCAAATTATTCTAGAAATCTCCATTCTCAGACCATTAAACTAGCCAGAGATGCTACGGGCTTTTACTAAGAGCATCCGCTACTGAATTGGCTTTTCCCAGATGGTACTGGATGGAAAAATAAAAATCCTTCAAGTACTCCAACCACCTCCTTTGCCTCATATTGAGTTTCTTTTGTGAGATAAGTATTTCAGACTTTTATGGTCTGAACACATCTTAAATTGTTCTCCATACAAATAATGGTGCCAAATCCTTAAAGTAAATATCACGGCCGCCAAGTCCAAGTCATGCATTGGATAGTTGACTTCATGTGTCTGCAATTGTCTAGAGGCATAAGCCACCACTTTGCCCAATTGCATAAGTACACACCCCAGTCCAATGCTTGAGGCATCCGCATATACTTTAAATTCTCCTCCTTCCATGGGTAGTGTAAGTACCGAGGCTATAGTCAAGTAGTCATTTAGAGTGCAGAAACTCTTCTCAGATTCATCTGTCCACACAAATGGGTTCTCCTTTCTAATCAATCTGGTCAGAGGCACTACAATCTTGGAGAAGTCCTTGATAAACCTTCTATAATATCCTGTCAATCCCAGAAAACTTCGAATCTCTGACACATTGATAGGCCTCTCCCATTTTATTACTGCCTCAACCTTGGATGTTCTACATGTTCCTCTTAGGTCTTAGAATAGATTAAGATGTCATCAATAGACACCACCACAAACTCATCCAGATGTGGTCTATATACCTCATTCATCAATTGCATGAAGGCCGCAAGGGAATTTGTCAGCCCAAAGGGCATGACAACAAATTCATAGTGCTCATACCAGCTTCTGAAGGAGGTCTTACGAATGTCTTCTTCTGAAATTCTCAGTTGATGGTAGATGGATCTAAGATTAATTTTAGAAAAATATTTGGCTCCAAAAATCTGGTCAAACAACTCATCAATCCTTGGTAGGGGGTACTTGTTCTTAATTGTGAGTTGATTCAGTTGCCTATAGTCAATACACAAACTCATAGATCCATCTTTCTTCTTGACAAACAACACAGGTGCTCCCCAGGGAGAGGTGTTGGGTCTGATAAACCATTTTTCCAGTAGTTCCATTAACTGCTCTTTCAGCTCCTTTAGTTCTACTGGAGACATTCTGTAAGGGGCTCTAGAGACAAGAGCAGCTCCTCGAATTAATGGAATAGAGAAATTAACTTCTCTCTATGGGGGAATACCAAGCAGCTCATCTGAAAACACGTCCAAAAAGTCTCTAACTACTTCAATGTCCTCAATTCTCACCTCCTCCTTTTCCATCATTGCTAAAGCAAGGAAGGCCACACATCCCTTCCTCATCATTTATGGGCTTGGAGAGCAGAGATGAGAGACAAACGCATCGACTCTTAGTGCTTGAATACACCAACTTCGGGTATTCACTAAAAGTTACTCTACTCCTTCTACAGTCAACATAGCCTCATGTTGGGTTAGCCAATCCACCCCTAAAATCACATCATAATGTTCTATAGGCATGTACACTAAGTTTGTAGGTAAGTTTCTCCCTCCGATGTCCACATCAACAGAGGGAAAATGTTGGAAGAGTTGAGCTCTCTCTCTAAGAGGTGTGGTGATGAGAAATTCATAGGCTAGAGGTATAGGTTTTACAATAAGAGTCTCAGAAAATTCTTGTGATATAAATGAGTGTGTTGCCCCTGTGCCAAATAAAGTGAGGGTAAGTCTGGAAAGTACAGTAAGGGTACCTTCCACTACTCCTCCTTCTTCTAAGGTTTCTGGCTTCATCACTGCTTGGAGGCGACCTTGTTTCCTCAATCCCCTCTGGCGCTTGTCTTGAGGTGCTTGCTCCTTCATCATAGGACAATCAGAGATCTGGTGGTCTAGACTCCCACATCGTAGACATTTGCCCTATGCTCTGCAACATTGCTCAGATTGGTGTCCCTTCTTGCCACAATGCTTGCATCCTTCAAACTGAGCCACTGTTAGTTGTGCAATAGTCACCCTTGGTGTAAGACCCAGCCCCCTTGGGCCCTGTGGCCCGTCCTCAGGGTTGCGACATGCTCTCTGGTCGCGACGCGGTCGCGACAGGGAGGCCATCGCGACAAGGTTCGGGTCGTGGCGACCAGGGCTATCGCGTTCTAGTCGCGACGGTATGGCTGTCGCATTATGGTCGCAACATCCGATGGCATCGTGACGGCCCTTTTAACAGATGTGACCGGTGTCCTTTCTGTCAGAACGGCTCTGTTGGGTGTTAGGCACACGCGCATGAACGCAACGTGGGCACCCATCGCGATCCCTTTCCCAGTCTTTGAGGTTTGACCTACTTTTTGGGGTCCCGACAGAGGCGACCGTTCCGTAGCGTTCTGGGGGTCGTCGGGGTTTAAAACCCAAGGCCGCGCCCCATTTCCCCCTCTCGCCCTCTTAGCTCTCTTTCTCCCCTCTCCCTCCCTCTCATGTTTCCCTTGCAGATTCTTGGTGGATCTCGGTGTTTGAGGAGCTCGTGCTGAGGTGGTGTCGTCCCGCTCGTGCAGGGGACATGTTCGTGCCGTTTGGAGCGAGGGGAGGCGTCCTTTCCTACGAGAAGGCCCTCACGGGTTTGTTCTTCGCGTAGGGTAGGGACTCTTGATCCTCTGCCCTAAGCATGCTCCCTTCCCCTCTAAAGCATGGTCTCTCTGGGGTTTGGGGTTTGGGAGTGTGAGAACTCCATGCTCGAGGTTGAATGAGGGTTCCCTTCGAGTGTAGATCCATGTTTGTAGGGTTTTAAGGGGGTTTGGATATGCTTACTAGCTTTCTAGCACGTTGAGCATGATCCCCTCCCCCCTGTGTGGTTGTTGCCCCGGTTTTGGGGTGGTTCTCGAAGGGGTTGCTCCGGAACCCCCTCTGTCTGAGAACGCGACGACCGTAGAGGTCGCAATCTGGTCGTGACGGCCTGGCCGGTCACGACGAGATCGCGATGCTCTTGTGTGTCGCGAACCCGATCACGATGGCTCGGGCCGTCGCGACGGGATCGCGACAGGGTCGAGCGTCGCGACTAGGTCGCGACGGCCCGATGCGTCGCTACCTTAGCCATGAGACAGTTCTGATCTTTGCCATTTCCACTTCTCTTGCTATACCCGTGGCACCTGTGCTAGTCCCTAGTGCGGTCTACACTAGTCTTCCGCCCGGTGCTCGCACTTGAGGGCTTGTCCCGTGTGAGAGGTTGTTACCGTTGTCTGGGACCCCCATCCTCGGGAGCCTGTTGAGGGAGTACTCCGGGCTATGAGTGTGCTCGAGTTGGTAGCCACCAGGCGGACTCTAGAGCTTAGGGGAAAACGGTGGTTAGGACAGTGGCGTGAGTCGCTTATAGAGATCTCGTGGTTAACAGTGGTTAGGACAGTGGCGTTGAGTCACTTTTAGAGATCTCGTGGTGGACTGGGACGCCGAGGTCTATTTTCGGAGTTCTTGTCGGCGCAGTCCAGCTAGTCCTTTTCTCACTGCCTCGCTCATTGCAGCCCCGGAACCGCTTAGAGAGGCCAGGCGTGGGACCGTAGTCTGGCCAGACTGCGGCGGTTACTGTTGTGTTACTTGTGTCCTACTCGCTCTGACGAGACGTGAGGGGTCAGGACCCGGGTTGAGGATAAGACGTCGGTGGATGTACCTGACCTTGACTAGTGGTAGTGCTTTCCGTAGAGTGTTCCTTGTCTAGGCGGAGTTCTCTCCGTTGTGTTACTCGCCGTGTGGTGGTCACGACGAGCAGTCGTACGGAGTTTCTGACCGTGTGTACTTCCGTACCGTGCTAGTTGTAGTTTTGCTTCCGCACTTCCGTTCGTAGGTAGAAGATATAAATTGTTGTCATTCATTTCATATTTATATTCTCCTGTCTGTTTAGAGCCAGTAGGAGATTGGTAGTCCCTACTGAGCTTCTGTTGTGAAGCTCATCCCTCCTTTTCCCAGGTGAGACTTCTTAGCAGCAGCGGTAGGGCGCGCGTCGGGCGGAGGAGATGGGACAGTAGTCAGAGTCCCCATAGCTAGCAGTGGCTCCCCTTTTTCAGTGTACGTCACCCTCGGGGAATGCCCCTAGGGGACTTGTTCTTCCCCTGCTTTTACTTGTACTAGCTGTGTGTGCTGGGACTGTACTTAGAGTGGTACGCGGTGGTCTCACTCTCTTTTCTGTTTCTGCACATACACTTCTAGATTAGTAGTTGACATTACTTTCGTTACATATCCTGTTAGACGTAGATTATAGCCCTTCTGGGTCCTGAATCCGTGGGCGGCGATTGCGAAAATTGGGTCCTCGGCGTGGGCCGAGGGTCGGGTTCTCGGGTTGTTACACTTGGCTTCTTAGCTGATTGAATAGCTGGGCCTTTTTCCCAGTATTTGTTGCAATCTCCCTCTAGTTGGGGTTTGTCCCTTCTTGAAGGATGTTCCCTTAATTCTCTCAGCAGTCTCCATGGCATCCTCAAGTAGTTAGGCCTTCCTCACCACATCTGCATAGACTTGGATGTCCATCAGCACCAGTTGAGTGATGAACTGGGGCCTCAGGCATTAAGAAATCTTTTAGACTTCATATTTTCAGTCCCAACTAGATGAGTCGCATACCGAGGCAGCCATGAAAATTGTAAATCATACTCGGCTACAGTTAGTCCCCTCTGCTTCAGTGTTGTGGAGCTCACTAGCCCTATGATTCCCCACCTTGGGCAGTTTGGAGAATTGCTTGAGTCAAACCTCGAAGTGTTGTTGTAGTGTCATCATATGTGCCCATTCAGCAACCATATTTTTTTTTTTGCGTTGTAGCCTAGTGGCATCCGCCACTGGGTAATCTCAGCGCCACCCCTCCCTAATGTCCAACCCGCCTATGGTGGGGACGCATTCAGCAACCATAGAAACAACTTGTTCTTCAAAAAGACAAGGGCCAATAGGGAATGGTTGTTACACATAACATTCTTGACTCGTAGTTCTACCCATATCACTTGGTATCGATCACCATATCTAATAGCAACTCTAGACGGGTGAAAATTAAGGCTTTCCTTAAACAATCCTAGGGTCTAAGGAGCCGAAGCTCTGATACCACCTCTGTCACGCCCCCGAAATTTGCCCAAGAAACTTTTATGGGAATAATTGGGGCACGACATACAAATCAAATGGGTGCACAAGTCCCTTAATCTAGTTCGGAAGAGAGAGGAGTTGAAATTTTTGACAACATTGGTCGACAGACAACCCCCGGATGTCGACAGCCCAGAGCAAGTGTGACACATAGCTCAAAGGGTGTCGATAGAAGTGTGCAGGTGTCGAAAGATTGCTATAAGAGTGTCGACAGACTGGAGTCTATATGATAATCTAAGAGAGGCATTACAGTAGTATAATTACAAGTAGAAAGGGTCCCCTTAGGGCCCATGACTTCACAACAAAAGGGTGGTTCCAAAACAAAAAGGGGCCATCTATCAAGACATCTTTACAGAAGACTACACAGAGTGCTCTCTTCACTCTTGCCACATCTCATCAATCTCCACAAGCTCACCTTCACCACCTGAAAACATTAAGGAATTTAATGAGCTTATGCTTAGTAGGATTCATAACTCAGGTGCAGGCAAATGTATAAATGATTAATGTCTTAAGGGCCAGGTGAAGTGTGGCCAAGGCCAGTCAAAGTTGGCCTTAAGGGCTAGTCGAAGTGTGGCCAAGGGCCATTCAAAGCTGGCCAAATCCAGTTGAAGTTGGCCAAATGCCAGTCGAAGTTCAGCCTAAACAAGTGGATCCGGTTCTAGGATAAAACTAGTAGACAAATCCTCATCCAGATTTTCAGCAAGGGAGTTGTTGGGACCTTTAAAGGGGAGAATCTCAAACCTCAGTTCAAACTAAACAATTTGGGTGACATATGTCATGGTAGTCAAGGGAGATTTCTTACAATAAAGTGAGGATCCATGGAACATTTGATGTTGGGATCCTTGGACAATAGCCCCATCCAACACTCTAGGAGTAGGAAAAATTAAACCATGGAGTGTGCAAGGAAACTCTTCATGGTATGAGGGTCTAGGATATTCTCATACCAACCCTTGACTGGATAGAAAAGGGAAGAAGAACCAGGAGAACCTTCAAGATAAAATTAAAAGATCTTTTTTTAAGCATGAAAATATTAGGTTTGTGCCCAAGAAGACCTACCTTAATCACTCTAAACTTCTGCTTCTTCGTCAAACCACGTAGAAACTATGGATGAGCTCCAAGGTTTCCAAGCTTCAGCATTAGCCACTACTCTTGAGGACTTCTTCCACTAGCTCTAAGCTTCCTCTTCCCACGACCAGTGGGGTTAGAAGGGAGTGTGGGTGGTTTTAAGGGTCTCATCAGACCAGGATAGATGGGTCCCCATGTTCATAGTACAGTAGGTGGGATTTGTTAAAGTTCCACCATACCATTGGCCATTAGGTCCATGACTTTAATAGTACGGAAGATTGCCTTCTGTTTTGGGAAAAGGAAAGTCATAGTGGGGACCACTTGTGGCCCAGGTCTGAATCCCATCAGACCAATCACTAGGAGGTCTAAGTGGGGCTGCATCGATTGGAGAAGAACTTTACATCGATTGGCATGGAAAAAGCCATCATTTGGCAATATCAGACAATCAATTGGTGAACAAAAAAGTAATCGATTGGTGTTAAAGTGACAATCGATTGGTGTTCAAGGGGCAATCAATTGGTGTCCAAAAGGCAATCGATTGGTGTTAAAGAGACAATGGATTGGTGATCTAAAGACAATCGATTGGTGAACAAAAAGGCAATCTATTGGTGACCAAAAAGGCAATCGATTGGCATTAAAGAGACAATCGCTTGGTGTTAAAGGGGCAATCGATCGGTGACCAAAAGGCAATCGATTGGTGAAGAACTATCGATTGGTCATAAAAAAAAAAAATCATTGGTTGGTGAATAGATCTATCTTTCGATTGGTGATCAATTTAATGATTGATTCTTTATTGCTTTATGTCTTTCTTTCAACTAAAGTTGAAGCCATTCTGATTGGCCTTATAAGCCGACAAAACACCCATTAGCGTTTAAAGGCTTTTAATTGGGGGACAGAAGTTCAAAACTTCTGAATGATGACCTACACCTTCTAATTGTAGATCAAGTTTCAGAAATTATTGGTTGGGAACCACTCTTTACCAAGTGGTCCAATAGTTTGGCCAACAGCCTTGCGAGTGATCTTGGGTAATTAATGTGTTGAGAAGGGCTCAATCGGGGAACCATCACTTCTAATGATGTTTACTAAGGTTGATGGTGTCAGATCTTGGGTCAAACCCTTGCTTTTTTTTTGGTTCATGTATACGTGTGTCTGTCGATAGACTCCATATTGGTTGTCGACAGATGGGAGATTGGACAATGAAGCAAGCTTCTGGGAGAAGGTTTGGCATAGTAGCTGTCGGTAGATCCATCAGGACTTGTCGACATATGAAGCTATCTGTCGACAGACACAACAACACTTGTGACCGATCTAGTTATTTTTCAAGAACAAAGGTTCCTGTGATCATGTATTTGGCATGTTAATTGAACTCCTAGTTTAGTCTTCAAATGGGTTATTTTGCCAATAGTTTCCCCTATTATTTGAGCCATATAAAATTATGGTCTACCATCTATCACATTTGTCATAATTTACAAAATTCTAGGTTGCTACAGGAAAATCAAACGAGACCCACAAAATGATTCTTGTGAGACAAACCAAATGAGCCTTTAGACATATAAGATAGTAAGTTGAGAAAATGGGTCTTCTGAACAAACCCTATTGATCTTTTGGAAAATAAGTCTTATGAATAAGACTCTATCGAATATTCCTAAATGAGTCTTATGAATAAGACTCTATCAGGTATTTCTTATCGAGTCTTATGAAATAGACTTAAAACGAATCTTTTGCATCAAGTCCTATGAAATAGACTCAAACCGAGTCTTATGAACATACTCAAAATAAGCCTTAAAAAAAAAAAAAAATAAAAGTTAAAAGACTCTATTAAGTCTTTCAAAATGAGCTTTTGAATAGACTCCCTGAAATGAGTATTTTGAATAGGCCTTATGTGTCTTTCAGAATGAGCATTTCAAAATAACTCTTTTGAACACTTTGTTAAGTCATTCAAAATGAGTCTTATGAATGGACCCTATTAAGTTTTCCAAAATGTGTTTTTGGGATATCAACGGCTCATTTTCTAAAAGATTTTTCACCTTTAGGTTTAAAATGTCCATTTAAAAAAAGCTAAAGGTTTGATTTGGAGCCTTAAACAATCAAGTTTACTGCTAAAAACCCTAAAAGACTTCCAATCAATGGCTCCTACCTCCCATCATGCAAGGGGAGGATTCCTGCCAAAGGAAATCATACAACCAATGAAGGGTTGTTCTCCATATGAACACTTGTACCATGCACCTACTAAAGTGAACTAGAGATAATAGGAAATGTCCCACCCTAGAAACGACCTACTTCTATACCTACCACCTAGAGCTGTAGGCCAATGAGAACAACTTTAAGTGGAATGTTCTGAAGCTGTGCTCACCTACCCTAAAATTGTGAGCCAATGGGAGTAGATCAGACTGGATGTTTCCTAATTCCCACATCTGCCAAAAGCACCCAGTGCCCAATAGGAAGTGTATCAAGCCTGGGCGACCTACCCTTGTACCCACCGACTAGAGTTGCAAGCTAATAACGGTGATTTGCTCTAGGTCCTTGCCTGAAATCGATCCTGTTAAAGGGGTCATGAGCCAAGGAGAATGTTTCTTAGTGGGATAGCTCTAAAGCCAAACCTGCAAAAGAAGACTCAGGCCAATGGCTCGAGGGTTTCCATTGTACTACTTCAGGCCACATCGGACTCTACTTTCCCATGTTCTCCTCTAGAAAACCCTTGAGACCAGAACCCTTCAAGCTCAATTGGAGGTGAAAGATTGTGGGACTTGGACGAGACTCTTCCTAGTTTCACTCTTAGCAAGGTAAGAAGAAACATTCTTCAGTCCATCATACTCAACTCACTAGAGTAGTCCTGATCATTTTGGTTCTTCTAAGGTTGGTCCATCTCTAGGAACGTTAGAGCTAGAATCTAGGAGCATGTGCGCTATAGGAGAGCTTGGATTGTAAAAGGCTTTGAGATCATCTTTAAAGATAGGGATGCTCAGCAAGCATAAATCTAACCATCATACATTTTATTTTTTCTTTTGTATTTGTCATTGTGTTGATATTGAGTTATGGAATAATGAGGATCGTGGTCAACCCAGAACGTAGGGTGTTAAGGGTAGAAGGGTTGCACTGGAGCTATCTTCTACTAGACACAACCTCTTTTCTCTCAAGCTCACTGTCAAAACAAGTGGTAAATAGGTCGAATGTGCATGTATGACCTAACTAAGGACATGCTAAAATGGTAATCCATGTCTGAGTAATGTACGCCTTAACTTGCTAAATGCTTCTATCTCTTTGTTTGACAGTCCTTCAACATCTTGTGGATATTGACCTTTGATTTTGAAACTTCCACTAGCCTACTCAAGCTTGTCATGGAGAAGTGTAGTGGCTACCTACCTAACTCATCGAGTGTTTTATATGGATTGAGTGGTTTATGATGATCGCTAGAGAGGTGTTTAGAACTGCATGCCTTGCCAAACGAACCCCCGATCTCTCAGTGTTTTTGCTTGATTTGCACCTATAGGTAAGCTCATTCATTCTGAAAGGGACATCTAAACTTTTATTTCCAGAACTCCATTTATCTTAGCTTATGTTTGGACTTCATGCATGATCTTTTATTGTTCATATGTCTTGTCTACATGAGTCAGTTCTTGAAACTCTATTTGGCCTATATGCATGTGAATGGAATTATCATGGAATGCTATTTGGGACTTTGGTCCACCAAACCCACTACTATTTGTGTAAAATAAGGTCTGGTCTTGCCCTGGGAGGAGTGCCCAAAATAATCAATTCAACAATGGTAATATGGACATGAGGTGTGGCATTGCACTAGTATGATATGTTTGATTTGTGTGTCCTGATAAATGCCAGAATGAATATGTGATATCTCTGTGATATGTTATTTGAATAAGATCTGAAAATGGCCATTATGTTACATGAGCATAAAATTTCCTATGTTTTGATATATACATTTGATCTTGATATGTCCGTTTAAAAATAGATCAAATCTATGCTTGGTAATAGCAATCTTGTGCTACCATTCCTGTTGTTCAACATTCACTACATGACCTCACATGTGCCTGAAAGAGCTTTAGTGTGATTTAGTCGTCTATTTGAGCTATATGGTCTGTGCTAATGATCAGTCCTATAGCTTGATCTAAATTTATCCTTCTTTACACTACAAGAAAAAGCAAAATAGTGACCGACAAGTTCGGTCTCTATTCGGTCTCTGTTCGGTCGCTGTTAGCATCTGCGATCGAACAGCCACCAAATTGTGACCGAACATATCGGTCGCTATATATGGGTCGCTAGACACGACGACCGATTATAGTCAGTCGCAGAATCCATCTCTGATAGCGACCAGAATAGGTCGGTCGCAAGGTTGTTCGCAAGTAGAGACCTCCAGGCGTGGTCGCAGGACGGTCGCCCACAGCGACCGAACATTGGTCGCTGTTTCGGTCGCTGATAGAGACCGATTCTTTTGGTCGCTCGATCGGTCGCGAATATAGAGACCGACATAGCGACCAAACATGATCCGTCGCTATGTGTGTAGTGACCAACTTCATAGACCGAGCAGCGACGGATCTTTTTCTGTCGTTGATCAGTCGCTAATTTTACGATATTTTTTTATAAATTCACATAAACGACTATAAATCACCTGATAAATAACAATATCATAAAACCACGATAAATCAACTACGCAAATCACAATCTCCACGAACCTCAAATTCATCACATACAAACAACACACAAACTACATACATCCATAATAAAATGACAACATGCACACAACTAAAATGAAATCAAATCCTCCGCATATGTGTCATCCTGGTCATCGTCTCATCCAACATCTCGTGACGGATGATCCTGTATATCATTTAAAAAAATTAAAATCAAATACTTAATAAAGAAATCAATTTTTCTTGAAAATTAAAAGCAAGATGTTTTTCATTTAACTGAATTGACGAATGACAGTTTTAAACGTTTTGCTCAAATCGGTAGTCCAATTTGGACTCCGTTAGTTTCTACAAGTCACTCTCACCTTCCCGGTCGTGTTGGAGTCATTGACAAATTAATGGGACATATATTTCTTTATTTTGACCCTCTTAAACTCGATTAACTTGGTTCTTTTAGGAAATGTAAATTTGAGCATCGAGCTCAAATTGGAGTCCAATTTGAACTCCATCAGTTTCTACGTGTTACTTCACCCCCCACCCCATGTCGTGTTGGAACAATCGATAGATTGATTGGATCTTTCTTTTCAATTTCGGACTGTCAAACCCAAGTTCATAGATTTGAAACTAAAGTAGTTAAGAAAATGCAAAATTGTTTGTCCAAGCCATATCGGGAGTCCAATTTGGACTCCGTCAGTTTCTACAAGTCATTCTCACCTTCCAGTCGTGTTAGAGTCATTGACAAATTAATCGGACCCTTTTTTATTTTTGACCCCCTTAACCCGATTAAGTTAGTTCTTTTTAAGAAATGTAATTTGAGCATCAAGCTCAAATTTGGAATCCAATTTGAACTCCGTCAGTTTCTACGGGTTACTTTCACCTCTCATGTCGTGTTGGAACAATCGATAGATTGATTGGACCTCTCTTTTCAATTTCGGACCCTCAAACCCAAGTTCATAGATTTAAAACTAAACTAGTTAAGAAAATGCAAAATTATTTGCCCAAGCCATACCAGGAGTCCAATTTGGACTCTGTAGTTTTTACAAGTCACTCTCACCTTCCCGGTCGTGTTGGAGTCATTGACAAATTAATCGGATCTATTTTTTTATTTTGACCCTCTTAAATCCGATTAAGTTAGTTGTTTTTAAGAAATGTAAATTTGAGCATTGAGCTCAAATTTGGAGTTCAATTTGAACTCTGTCAGTTTTTACAGGTTACTTTCACCCCCCATGTCATGTTGGAACAATCGATGGATTGATGGACCTTTCTTTTCAATTTGGACCCTCAAACCCAAGTTCATAGAGTAAGAAAATGATATTTTTCCCTCCTCAATCTAAATTCTTATATTTTGTAAGATGATATTTAGAGTTAACAATCAATCAAATAAAATACTTACCAGAGGCTGATGTGCAGGAGGTGCTCTATTACCAGGAATTCCCAATTCTGTGAGCATCTGGGAGACGATCTGAGAGACGATGGTTGAGATATTCTGAGAGACGGTCTCGTTGACGATAGCCCTAAACATATCCGGAGTCATGGTCGGGGCGGCACTGGAAGAACCACCTGGGGCTGCTGGTGTGGTAAATGGAGAGGTCGCATGTGAGACCGAACTCAAGCATGATGATATCACCCTGGTCGTGCCCAAGCTATGTCCAAAACCATAGACATGGCCTTTCTTGGGTGCCCCAGATGCTGCAACCCAAATGTCAGGATCCAACTCTGGACGCTGACCATCATCCCCGTACCTCTCATCCATTCCTCTAATATATGACTCCTACAAAAAAACAAAAAAACAAAACAAAATTATTCTACAGTTTAATCTTAAATGAAAACTATTAGTGTATACACTTACCGCTACCTCCCGAGCTTTCTCACTAATGTAATCATTTGTCCTTTCTTCTTATGAGTTTCATCAAAAAGTTCTTGAAATTGAGGTGGCCGCTTAAACTGTACTTCCTGTTATTCAAATAAATCACAGTTTATTATAGATTAAAAAAATTCACAAATGTAGAAGTGTACTTACCAATCTCGCTTTATGCGTTGCAAAGGAGACAGAGCCACTCGTGTGTACATTTGCTTCAGGATGCGCTGCTCTGTTTTGATTTGCTTTGCTTGAATTTTCATTCCATTTCTCCGCTCCCCAAATGTTGCACAGCTCCGTCCAATACTCATTTCTCATCCACACAGGCCCATGCTCCTTCCATTGGTTCTTATCTGTACTTGCACATGCTCTTTCTGCATTTTTTCGGACATTGTACATAAGATGTTTGAAATTTGCTCTTGCAGTAGTTGTCCATGCAGATCTAACATGTAACTCATCTGAATGCTCTGTGAATCGATGATTCCTCTGCATATTAACAAAAAATAAATTATATGTTACATAACAATAAGTGTGTTAAAATAAGAATTGAAAATGACTTAATATGATAAAATAAGATAAATACCAAGAACATAGAGAACAATAAATCCTAAACATCCATCGGAAATCAGAAAGCGATGGATGGGGCCTGGAAAATGTGCTTGAATTGTCTTTGTAATAAATTGTGATGCTTGGGCTGACTCTATTTTATTCCTGAAATTGAAAATATTAATACCACAATGACGAATAGATAACAAAAATAATGCATTACATACCCTTCATTTATCCACACTGCCCGCATCGTCTCATTATAACTGCCCTCCCCCTCGTGATGACTCGTCTCGTCATCAGCACGTACTATACGAATAAATAGTATAAATAAAACACAAAGAATTATTTTAACAAATACTACAATGCATTATACATGAAAGTATGCATACCTACTACTGGTGGTAGCAGTGCAGAGGTCGGTGGTACCAGTACAGAGGTCGTAGGTCCTGTGAAAATAAGAATAAGTTACCACGATGACATAAAGAATTATATTAAATAAATACCGCAATGCATACAAATCAAAGTATACATACCTACTGCCGGTGGTAGCAGTGCAGAGGTCAGTGGTAGAGGTGTAGAAATGGAAGTAAATCTCCTCCCACTACCCTCTCCCCTCCCACCTGAAGAAGTCCCACGCCGTCCTCGAACCATATCTTCAAATGGTAATAAAATACATGCATATTCATCAAATAGTGAAAAAAAAAAAGTTACAGAGTATTAAAATTTAGGTAAATTGTATACCATTAATCAAACATTCTCCATTTCATCTTCAGATGTTGGAGATATATCAAATTCAGCATTCACATCTTCATTATTAGATTCATTTGATCACTAATATATTCCTCCTCATCGGAGTCCCCCAACTGTATTTCAGGTTGTTCTGGATCGACTTCTTCCACTTCATTCTCTTTAGATAAAGACAGTGCCTCCACATATTCATCACTAGAAGCAGGCAACTCTACATCATCACCCAAGTCTGATTGAAAGAATTCGGCATTCACATCCAACTCTACTGTTTCAGTCAAATCCAACTCATAATCCGGGAAAAGCCTTGTCTTAACCTTGCAAACTACCCATCAATCATTTCTTTCTTTATTTCTAGACGATGGATACTTTGTATAATAGACCTTCTGGGCTTGTGCGGCCAAAATGAATGGATCATAAGTATTCAATTAGACTTATGTCTGATATCGACAATCCCATATGTTGTGTCATTTCGAACAGAATTAGGATCAAACCAATGACACTTGAACAGAAATATATGGTTGTCATCTCCGAGATATTGCAATTCTAAGATCTCCTCAATAATACCATAATAATCACATTCGTTTTCATTATATGTACTTCTTTTCACACATACCCCGCTGTTCATTGTTGACTTAATCTGCCCATATTGTCTGTGTGAAATCTATACCCATTCACAATAAATGCTGGATATGTACGTGCAACTTTCGATGGGTCATAACTGATCTCTCGAATTCTTTGATCAGTAATAAAACCATTTTCAACCTACATATGGAGAGCACACTAGTCAGAATTTGTCATTGGCCTAACAAGGAGAAAGAGTAGTAATAATACTTACACGAATTTCAGCCAAGAAGCCAATGATTTTTCTCATCTTTTCAACCTCCATGTCAGTGAGGTATGGACATCTTTGGATAATTCTGAGTCAAATTGTTTGTATACGAACATTGGAGCATTATAGATAGAATGAAAAATAATAAGTTATAGACACAACGTAATGTGAGCAGAGAACTTACGCAACATAAGATGCAACCTCCATACAATTTAAAAGGATGTAAATTTCTGCACAGTGCAATTCTCTATCATTTAGCATCCGACTCGAAGAACGTCCATACGCACGTCCAAGATACTTAAATATAGACAGCCAATCAGAGTGAATGGAGTCTCCCCCATCATCATTACGTGGTGGCCGAGTACGACGATTGTATCTCAGGTTCAAAGTACATTGAACAGAAATTTGATATTTCTTCCATAATGTACACCTCCGCAATGGAACCCTCTACTTTTACCTTGTTGCGAACTTTCATTTTCAATTCATGCATGCACCTACCAGAATGTTCATAGGATAATGAAAAAACACATCAAAAGAAATTGAATTATGAGGAGAAAATATATATAAATTACCTCTCAAATGGATACATCCATCTAAATTGTATTGGCCCTCCTACTTTAGCCTCATATGGTAAGTGTATAAGCAGGTGCTCCATTGAATCAAAGAATGAGGGTGGAAATATCTTTTCCAATCTACAAACTGTCATGATCACATTCTGTTCAATAGTTTCCACATCTTCATACCTGAGCTCTGATGCACATAAAATTTTGAAAAACTGACTTAACTCAGTCACTGTTCCACATATCGGCTTCGGCAGCATATCACGAAATACAATAGGTAACAACCTCTACATGAACACATGACAGTCATGACTTTTCATTCATATATTTTCCTCTCATTTGTATTCACGCAACGAGCAATGTTGGACACATAACCATCTGGAAATCTCAAATGTTTTAGCCAAAAGCATACTTCTTTAATCTGTGCAGCTCTAAGGGCGTAAATTGCTTTCGGTTTAACTGTTGTACCATTTCTATCAATAAGTTCCAGTTCTGAACATTTACAATGTATTTTCAAGTCTAAACAAGAATTCACATTGTCCTTTGTTTTGCCTTTTATGTCCATAATAGTGTTGAACACATTATCAAAGACATTCTTCTCAACATGCATGACGTCGAGGTTATGTCGTATAAGAGAGTTGACCAATAAGGCAATTCCCAGAAGATACTTTTTTTGACCCAGTTGTGATCCTTCCCAAATCCAGAGAGCTGTCTTGTGCTGCTCGACAATTGTGCTATATCTGGTAATTCTGTACCCTTGCTGCTAAATGTGGACCAGACAACCGTTCAAAATCAGCTTCTTCCAATTCAATTTATTCTTTAAGAATGCATCTTTTTGCCTTCTAAACGGATGGTCCCTTGGTAGAAATCATCGATGACAATCAAACCAGCATGACTTGCCACCATGCTTAAGTACAAATGATTTGGAATTGTCCATACAGTAAGGACATGCTAGTTTTCCATGGTGTGCTCCAGCCAGATAACATTCCATATGCAGGAAAGTCGCTTATTGTCCACATCAATGCAGCCTTCATAGTGAAATTTTGCCTTCTGGATGCATCATAGGTAGTAAACCCCATCAGTCCATAACAATTTCAACTCATCAATCAACGACCTGAGATATATGTCTAGTTTTTTCCAGTATTTTTTGGACCAGGGATCCATAATGATAGAAATAAATGCTCTCGTTTTATGCACATATTTGGCAGAAGATTGTATGGTCACGAAAACTGGCCAGCAAGAGTAGGAAGTCACTGAACCTCCAAATGGATTGAATTCATCAGTACATAAACCCAGCCTTACATTACGCGACTCTTTTGAGAAAGTAGGGTGAGCACGGTTACTGAAAGATTTATCAGCTACTCAAAGATGATGATGAGCCATTGTGGAATGGATGTCAAAATCACTCTCGACTGTCTGCGTGTCACAATTATTGAACTTGAAATCTGAATTTCACATCAGTGAGATTTGTTTTGATCGTTTGTTACTGATTATCAAAAGTATGTTGCCACAAGATGAGAAGTTACCTAACAATTTTTATCGTGCAAAGAAGATGGTCACTGACTTAGGGCTTGGATATGAGAAAATAGATGCATGTCCTAATCATTGCATGCATAGATATAACGAGGATAAAAGTAGGTATCATGTTCCATATGTGGTCATTATAGATTCAAGCCTAAGAAAGGGGACAATTCAAAGCAAAAGATATACCATATATGTCATTGCGCTATTTTCCTATTGCACCGAGATTGCAGAGAATGTATATGTCACCAAAGATAGCTCAACATATGAGATGGCATGCGGAAAGAGTACACCGACAACATAATGTAATCAGTCTCCTGCAGATGCCGAAACTTGGAGTCACTTGTTTGGTGGTTCTTATCGTGTACATGCTCCTCATGAACATTGAATCCTGGACCAGCAGCATCTATGACCATATCAACATATGAACTTCCACATCCAACATTGGCAGGCTCGGCAAGCTCGTAGGACCACAATGTTTCACCATGACATATCCAGTTTGCATAATCTTTAACAAACCCTTTCTGTATAAATGACGTTGTACATCCCATGTTGTCAGCCACTTCAATTCTTACAGACTACACAAGGACATCGGATACGACCCTCACATCTACAGCTTCAATAGGATTTCTCAAAGCAAACTGAATGAATCTCTCAGCTCCATTTTTAAATTCCGTAGACACCACTTGATCAACTACTCTACGGTACGTCCATGAACGATCTTTAGACATTTTCCCTGTGCGAATGAATGTAAACACACAAAACTTTAACATGTTTAACAAAATAAGAAGTTCAACCCTTTCACATCGTCCATCTCTGTCATTTTAAATAGGAGGGAAATATCTTTAGATTTTCACTTTTTAACCCATCTATGAAGGTTTGATCGCACGATTAATTACTATATGTTTGTGTTATTTGCTAAAAATTTCGGCTGCATCTCCCCACACCTCTCTGATATACCACAAAATATTTATTGATTAAGAAATTTCTTAAGCACTTACTAATAAGTGGTTAAGAAAATAATCAAAATCAATAAAGGTATATCAGAGAGGAGTGAGAAGACGCAACCAAAATTTTAACAAACAACACAAACACATATAGTAATTAACCACCTAAGTACGATCAAACATTCACAGACTGTCCAAACGGGACAATTCAAGACTTTGAGTTAGATATCACGTTATCATTTAAAATGAGAACGTGCACATCAATCCCAAAGTCTTGAATGGGTAGGTTGATTGACACGGCTTAACACGCTCTCCTAAGATGCGTGCAATGTTAGGTTGCACCCACGCATCTCAGCTCACATACAACACCCAACTAATTAAATATTGACAAGATAATAACACATTCTAAAAACATAGCAGTAACATGTGAAATTGGCAATATGCACACAATGAAAACATGAATTTTATTTAACATCCAACACATCATAAACATGCTAATAAAAATGTTTGAACATAATAAAAACAATTACAAAATAGATTTTATCATAAATGTGAACAATCTTTTAATTGATATTAGAGATATAATGTTACTGCAAAATGCATATAAAACTTCTAGACATTAAAGTATTATTGACAGGAAGCCACTTAAACTGCTTTAATATGTCAATATGTACATTAAACTAAGACCATAACAGGTCAAAATTATGCCTCTTTCATTATTGTCGTTTCTCATTATGAAACATCACACATACACACACACTATATGTCGAATGCCAGGAAGTTCGCGAAAGATCAGCTGGACATTCTATCCAGCTGATTAAATCATTACATACTACTGGGTTAATCATGCATGGTGCATCTTTAATTGGATCCTCTATTTTCTTATAATTACTCTGCATGTGGACATAGCAGTAAAAAGAAGAAAATGAGGAAGAAATCGGTACTACCCATTTGTACCCACTGCAAAATGTTTCCTTGGTTTTTAACATTTTAGATCCCTCTCACCGCACTAATTGAGGAGGAGCCCATTAATCTGTACAAAAAATCTAGTACATACAACCCCTATTATGCTAGAGGAAGCTCACCCACCACCTTCCAAGAAGCTTTTAGTACATTCACTAGACTACACTAATCTAACTTATAACAAGTCTGCCAACATCTAAGAAATTCTCAGCACAACTCCTCAATCAAAAGACTTTGGACTTCTATAAATTCTGAAACAGTTGTCTTGATGGAAGGGACTCGATGGAGTCAATAATTTTCATGTCCAAATGTAAGTTAAAATCTTAGCTCCTCAACAAGTGTTTTAACGAAATTCCCACTTTACTTGCTTAAACCTGAGTAGTATTATTGTTTTAACTGCCCTCCTGGATGAAACGCATTGCTTGGCATATGTCTGTGGTCCAGAAACAAATACATCAACCATCAATTGTCCTACAAGCATGTTGAGTCACAGGTGCTAAGAGTATTAAATGGCAACGATCGATATAAAGATTCTCTTTGTCCAAGAACTACATATCATATAATTTTTGTATCTTGGTCATGAAGCCATCTTTGATCTCCCTAAACTTGCCTAACAAAGAATGAGAAAATGTGTTAATTGTAGTCACGGACGCACTGCAGGGAGAGATAGAGAGTCAGGAGAGAGAGAGAGATAGACGGACAGAGGGAGGGCCGGAGGGGGAGAAGGGGAAGCTAGGTGGGGGGAGAGGGCAGGGGGGAGGAGGAAGGAGGTTTGTGGGGGGGGCAGGGAGGGAGGAGGAAGGGGGGCAGGGGGGTGCAGGGAGGGAGGAGGAAGGGGGCAGGGGCGGGGCAGGAACGACCTTGGGAGGGGAGGGGGGTGGTGGACTTACCGGCGATGGAGAGGTGGGAGTGGCCGAAGACTGGGCTCCACACGGCGGTGGCAATGACGTCGTCCACAGTGGCTGCAGGCGGCGGGGATCAAGCAATGACGAGCAGGCGACGGCGAGCAAGTGACGGCGAGCAGGCGACGGTGAGCGGGCGACGGCGATGTGGGCGATGGCGAGCGGGCGCGGCGTCGACGGCGAGCAGGTAGGGACAGCGACGATGGCAACAGACGGCGGTGACGTCGATGCCGGCGAGCAGCAGGCGGCGAGAGGGGAAAGACGAGAGGAGGGAAAACTTTGGTCGGGGAAAAACTTTGGTCGCGGCGAAGGGGGGGAGGGGAAAAAAGTTAGGTGGGGAAAAAAGTAGGGCATCAGAGACCGCTTTGAGACCGACATAAAGTCGGTCGCAAAATGGGTCTCAAGTGTGCGACCGATAATATGGGTCGCTATTCAGTGGAAAATAGCGACAGATTAAGCGACCGATTATATCGGTTGCAAATTCAGTCGCTATTCGCGCTTTCTCTTGTAGTGTTAATCGAAATATTTTCTTACGCATTACCTGCCAAAATGGTAAAAGGTATACCATGCTTGTTGTAGATGTAAAACCTCCTGAGCTCATATAGCTCACCCCTTCTTTTAACTTTTTTAGGTACTGAAATAAGCAGATCTGAATCAAGAATTAGATGGGGAAGATGTGTGAAGAGAGACCTGAGTCCTTGTAGGCTATTTTGACGATAAATATGTTTAGTGTCTTTATCTTGAGAATGTTATAGGCTATGGTGTCTATGGTGTAGGACACAAGGATGTAATCCCTACTTTGAGAATTTGTTGATATGTTTTGTATTAATTTGTAATGATGATTGTGTAAGAACTTGTTCTAGATCATTTATCTAACTATTAATGTTGTGGCATATCCAACTTTTTACAACCTTTTTGTGACCATGCAATTTAGCTGCATTATTCACTCGATATATGTTTTGGGGTGTCACATCAGCAACTTTGTTTTCTTCTTCATCAGTAGATCTGAGGTTTCTGTCTTAACTTCCTTTAAGATCAGTTCAACAAGAGCTTTGTAGGTCAAGGCCGGCCTCATCAATATTAATTCTTCATTTTTCATAAATTATTTGTCACTTTTAGTGTTAAAAGATGGCAAATAATGTAACAATCTAGATTTTTAAATCCCAAATAAATGGGTATAAATTAGTGGGACAAGATTGAGTAGGGTCTCAATCAGGATAATTAAAGTAAAGAAGCCAATAAAGGGAGTCTTCCGATGCGTGGGAAATTCGTAAGAGGAAATCACTAGTACCCCCTACTGGTTACAGCTCACCAGCCCTTCGACTGGTCAAAATATGACGTGTCAGCCGAAGTGAAACTTCATATATGACGAAGTAAGACTTCGTATATGTCGAAATATGACATTGTCAGCCGAAGTGAAACTTCGTATATGTCGAAATATGACATAATTGTCAGCCGAAGTGGAACTTCGTATAAAACATAACAAATGCAGTCAGTCGAAGCAACACTTCGTATATGATAAAGTGGATGACGAAGTGGAACTTCATATAAAATAGAACAAAACATAGTCAGTCGAAGCAATCAATATATGTTCCTTTAGTAATCGATGTTCATGTGAACAATATGTTGGCCCAATTACTGTTGGCAGCAAGACTAACCTAGAGGGGGGTGAATAGGTAATCTGAAAAACTAAAACAAAAATCACCACTTGAAAATGTTTGGTTAGTAAAATAAGCATGTGCAATGGAAATTAAAGGTGCGAAAGGAAGCACACAAGGAACACAGAGATTTATCCTTGTTCAGCCCTTCCAAATGGAAGTCCTACGTCCAGTCCCCAAGCAAACTCTTGGGATTTCACTAACCACCAAGTAACCTTGGTCTTCCCTTAAACAAGAGGCATACAACACCCAGCACCCCAGCTAGTCTTCTTCTCTTTCTGGGTAAGAAGGCAACCCACTGTTTCACCTCAGCCAGGTGCTTCTTTTATGAGCTCAAAAGCAACTCACTGGTACACACCCCAGTAGGTCTTCCCTTCTAATCAAGGGGAATAGTGGTACAGACCCCAGATGGTCACCACCAAGCGCAAGCTGGTCTTCCTTTTAATCAAGGGGAATGCTTGCATAGCAAGCCTTCTCTTCCAACTGAAGAGGAACACTTCTGAACATAGAAGCAAGCACCTAAAGTCCCTAGATCAAGCTCAAGATACACAATGAAATGCTTGATCTGAGACTGAGCGTAAGAAAGAAAAGGTTTACAGTAACAGACTCTTCTTAGGCTAAACCCCTAGCTCTCTCTCTCTCTCAAATACACAAAGACACATTGAGAGAGAATGAGGAAGAAGGAAGATGACTTGAATGCTTCAGCTTGAATGGGCTCGAGCTCTCTTCCTTTATTGCTTGAGTGTGTATAGCATTGGATGCTCACTGGATGTACACTCCTTGAATGATCTTCAGGTTCTCTCACATTTCTTTTCTTTTACTTCTCCCTTTTATGGAGCAGCTTGAATAGATCCATTGATAGATGGCCGTTGGAGTTTCTAACTCTCTTCTTTTTCTTCTCGCCTTCCTTCGAGTCTAACGGCTTCCTTCCTGTGCTTACTGGCTACTTGGAAGTTGGAATGGAGGAAGATGTTCGAATTGGTGCGCACTTCCAAGGATGCCAATAGCAGGTCCAAGATGTTGACTAAGAGTAGAAGTGAACCTGCAGACATTAAATGCAAGGCAGATGATTAGACTCGTAAAGTCTTTTGTCTGGTGGCTCATACCTCTTTTTACCTTTGTATGTATTTCCTACAGATAGCTAGAAATAGAATGTAGGTGCTTTTTTTGTTGCAGAAAGGAAGAGATCCTATGAGACAAGCAAAAGATCTTCAGTCAGAAAATAATAAGTTAAGATATAAAGTACATTTAAGTTTTCATGGGCACCAAATATTTTGAAAGGTTTGAAATATAGAGGCAATTGATGTTTCATAAAGGTAGTCGATATTTAAATGAAGAGCAATCGATGTTTAAGTGAAGTAGTCAATGTTATGAGGCAATCGATATAAAGAGGCAATCGATGTTTGAACATAATAGATGTTTAAGCATAATCGATGTGAAAGTAATCGATGTTTAAACGTATCGATGTTTGAACATAATCGATGTTTAAACGTAATCAATATTTGAACATAATCGAGTTTAAACATAATCGATGTTTGAACATAATCGATGTTTTAGCATAATCGATGTTTGAACACAATCGATGTTTAAGCATAATCGATGTGATGTTGAAACAGTAATCGATGTGGACTTAAAACAGTAATCAATGTGGACTTATTATTCTCCAATCGATGTGGCACTTAGTCAGAATCGATATGTATTGAACAGCAATCGATTGGGCTTTTTAGTGCAAATCATGAAACGATAGTGCCATAGTTTATTATATTTGTGAGGGGAATATGATATTAAATATATTCATTATATTTAAGTTAATCATGAGTTTTGTTATCACCAAAATAAATGATAAAATATAAGAGTGGTTCAACTTTTTTTTATCAAAAAGGTGCCCAGCAGGATCAGCGACCAGTCGAGTGCATCCCACCCCGCAGGGTGAAATGTTGTCACTCCCCCAGGCGATTACCTTGCTGCACCAAATTTTATATATATGAATAAAAATGATACAAATCTACGGGGCATACCCCTGAAACCAAAAAAGGAGTTATACAACTCTAAAACTCCCAAGACCCAGGCGATCACCAACAAGAGCAGGGAAACAAGATTTAGGGAGCTGGGAGGAAGAAGGAAAGACCCCATTACATCGAACATTGCAAGCAAAATTAGCCAAAGCATCAACAACCTGATTTGATTCCCTATACACATGTGAAATCCGGACATCATACTGCTGCACAAAGTCAAAAACAGTCCTTAGTAAGAGTGGTTCAACACAATCGATTTCCTTAGTAATCGATGTTCAAGTGGAACAATCGATGTTTCCTTTAGTAAATGATGTTCCAGTAGTAATCGATGTTGGCCCACAATCGATGTTTAAGGACAATCGATGTTGATCCGCAATCGATGTTTAAGTAGTAATCGATGTTGTCTTCTATCGATTGCCTTTCTTTTTGCAATCGATGTTTCTCTTTCACCGATCGATTGCTCCTTATGACAATCGATTACCTTGTTAATTGACAATCGATTGTCTGGGTATTCAACCATCGATTGCCTTGTTATACAGCAATCAATATAGCTCAAACATAAAGCAATGGAGGCCTTGTCCCCCATCATAACAGGACTATCTGGAGACTTAAATATGGGAAATATTTAGATAGTTTGTGCTTAGAACTGACCCTTAGGCACATCACATTAGGAGTTACGAAAATAAAGACATGGCCTAGGCATGGTGGGTCTATCCTTTTCCAGATCAAGTCAAGGATAAGTATGACAAGGGTATGGCCTAAAGTATGATAGATTTTGACTGTCTGTCCTTCTTGTAGACCAAGTCAATGTTAGGTATGGCAGAATATGGTTTGGGCATGGCCTATGTATGGCCAGATTGGAATTTCTATCCCTTTTTGTCCTTCTATAGAAATAAAGAAAGGGTCCTAAATGGGACCAAAAGAACTCTTAAATAAGCCATGTGGCCCTTCTTGGCCAAACTTGATGCCTTCTTCTTATTCTTGAAGGCAGTTTGGAGCCTTCCCTCTGCATTCTATTTGCCATAACCTGAGTGGACCCAAGGGTATTCTTGGAGCTTGAGAGCCCCTTCTTCCTTAAAAGCAACTACTGGAAAAGCTTGGAAACCTGACATAAGGAAGAACTCTGGAGCTGGAGGAATGATCATGCAGCTTGGAGTTTGAAGCATGGAGAGCTTGGAAGTTCTTCATCCTTGGACCACTGCCTCGACCTGCTGGATCTGGACTTCAAGGAGTTCTTCCTCTAAGCCTGCATCAAACAATATGAGTGGATTTGAAAGAGCAACCCAAAAAGGTAGGTTTTTCACAGGCACAAATTAAAAATGCTTGTTCTTGTTCAAATTATTCCAGGATTTTTAAATGTTAAGATGTAACATCGCGTGCTTTTCGGATCCATGCGGATCATGTGTGTTGTGGATGTGGCGGCCGTTGTGAGGCCAGTGTGAGTTGGTTGTGTGGAATGTGTGGTTTGTTCAGGTGAGGTGCAGGTTTGGTCCTGAAATGGAATAGGACCTGTTGCAGTTGAGTTAGAGTTGACGGCCAGGTGTGGCCATTGACTTGTTGGCGTCCAGGTAAGTGGCCATTGACTGCATGAATTTAACGGCAATCTTGATGGACGTCTAGTCTTGGCGGTCTGATTGGCTACACTAGGGTTGATGCCAACCTGTATGACCTGCAGAATATAGTCTACCCGAGAGCAGTCTCCTCTGCCCAATTCCCCTCTCCCTTGCCTGGATTTCATGCCTTTTGCTTTCCCAATGCTTCCAATTGTTGTAAAGAATAATTAAAGAAACGTGGAACGTGTGGCGGTGACGAACGCGTGAGGAAACGCCGGTGCGAGGCGTGATTCCCGTGGGAGCTCGTGGAGGGTTCGGCGTGGATTGGGAGATTTCGGGAGGTTTAAGCGTGTGCTGAGGTAGGGAATGACCCTTGTAATTCCTACAGGTCGTGATAATGAAATTAGATAACATGAATCTACATGAAAATGGTGATTTCGGGTCATGGTATCCATGCGGGGGATAATGGGTGGTTTGAGTAATTTAGCAAACGAATCATGATGTTTTGAGTTGTTTGGGATTCATGCATATCAGAGGAAGTGTTTCCTCATATTTTCTCGATGATTACGGGATCAAGTATGCTTGAGAATCAGTTAGGGTTTCTGTAGGAACTGGAGTCGAGGAGCTTGGCGTCAACATCGTTGGACGCCAGGTTCTTCAGCTGGGAACTAGACGGCCAGATACCTTGCCGTTTACATCCCATCGACGGCAGTCGATGTTTCTGTCAGCATGCTTTTGCTTTAAATATTGATATAATGAATATCTGTTGGTATTAAGTGGTGCAACGATAATCGTGGTGCACCCATTGCCCGTGTTTTCTGGGACCAGCGTACTGAGTACGCCGTTGGTTGGTTCTTTACGTGTTTAAGTGGTGTTCACGTGTGGTGAACTACTAGTGCATGAGGTTTGTGCGAGACTTCACATGGTTTGTGTGTGACGTGCACGTGGTTTTGTGTACGTGGCGAGTAGTACGACGCCTACCGTGGTTACCTCTCCAGTTGGGTGCCCAAGGTCTTTGTGAGCTAGGCTATTAGCTCGGGGCTTGTCCCAGTACTTGTGTTGTACCGTCGAGGTCTGTGTCATCTGACCTGGACACCCTCACTCCTGTATTTGAGTTGTACGTCCGGCTGAGGGAAAGACGACAGTGGGACAGTGACACTTGTGTTTATCTTTAGTCACTTGTAGCGCGCTCGTAGTTGGGGGTACGGACACCAGTAGTCGACACTGGTTCCCAGCTAGTCCTTTTCCAGTGCCTCACTCAAGCGATCCCGGGCCAGGGTCTCTGGAGGTGCTAGGCATGGGCCTGTGACCGTGTGGTCCGCAGGTGGTGGTGTTTGGTTGGTCTCCACAATTGCTTGACCTTTTCACGTGGAGCGGCAGCTGGACCTTTCGTCCGTGGCTGCGAGACTGAGAGGTAGACCTGTGTAGCTTGTCCGAGTGAGTTTCTAGTGTTGCGAACCAGTTCACATGGCTCGTGTTTGGCTGTCTCTACTTTAGCTTGTACACCTGTACTGGTTTGCCGTTTAATTTTACAGTTGTTTACGTAGTCGGCAGACGGTGAGTACTTTTACAGCTTTCATATCCTGCTTAGCTGTTCTATAAATTGTTGGTACTGTTTACTGCCTTTGTAACTGTGGTTTTGGTTTGCTCGATTTTGGGGGAGTTCCCTACTGAGCCAATGACTAGCGAGGCTCACCCCTACCCCCACAGGTGAGAGCGAGGAGGATGTTTCACGACCGTCGTCCAGTTCAGAGCCGCGCCATAGCGGTGCAGGGTCGGTACCTCCAGCTGTGTAGTAGCAGCTCCAGCAGTGTAGTGTAGTCAGTTGTTATTTTCTTCAATTGTACCTCGGGGTATGCCCCAGTCTCTTGTACTTCTTTTCAGTTTTATGGAAATATGGCTATGTAACTTGTGAAATATATAAAATGTGGTGTGTTCCTTTGTGTTTACACGGACTGTGGTTTGGTATCCCTTGCGAGGCTTCGGCCCGTTCGCGGGAGGCGGACTCGGATCAAGTACGTTATTGGTTTAACGGGCTAGGCCGAGGTGTTCCGTCACAGTTGGTATCAGAGAGAGGTCCGTGTTAATAAAATGGAACTAGAAAGATACATAGCCTTATTTCGGTCTTTGTACACTACTGGTAGGGACCCTGGTTTTTGATAATTTGTTGTTTGATTTTTGTTTGGTGTTTTGTTTATATAGAAATTTTTGGAATGGCTGATAGAAGAGATTGGGGTGGTGGTGGAGATGATCCGGAGGAAAGTACCCAGCGTATGATAGAAAGAATTTGGGAGAGCCTCACAGATATTCGGGCGAGGATGGATCAGCAAGCGTCGGTACCACCGGTTGCAGTGCCACCTGGGGATGGAGAGACTGTACCTGTGACGGAACGCCTCAGCCAAGCCCGTTAAACCGATAACGTACTTGATCCGAGTCCGCCTCCGCGAACGGGCCGAAGCCTCGCAAGGGATACCAAACCACAGTCCGTGCAAACATAAAGGAACACACAACATTTCATAAATATAATTCACAAGTTTACATAGCCAAATTTCCACAAAATACTATAAAAAGCTACAAGAGCCTGAGGCATACCCCGAGGTACAACTGAAGAAAGTAAACAACTATCTAAACTACACTGCTGGAGCTACTCTGCTGGAGGTGCTGACCCTGCACCGCTACGACGCGGCCAAACTGGACGTCGGACGAGAAACGTCCTCCTCGCTCTCACCTGTGGGGGTAGGGGTGAGCTCTCTAGTCACTGGCTCTGTAGGGAACTCCCCAAAAACGAGCAAACCAACACCACAGGTACGAAGCAGTAAACAATACCAACAATATAGAACAATAAGCAGGTAAGTAAAGCTGTAAAAGTACTACCGTCTGCCGACTACGAGAAACAACAATAATAATTAAACGGAAAACCAGTACAGGTGTACAAGCTAAAGTAGAGACAGCCAACACGAGCCACGTAAACTGGTTCACGACCACAGAAACTGACTCGGACAACTAACACAGGTCTACCTCTCAGTCTCGTAGCCATGGACGAAAGGTCCAGCTGCCGCTCCACGTAAAAAGGTCAAGCAACTGTGGAGACCAACTAAACACCACCACCTGCAGACCACACGGTCACAGGCCCATGCCTGGCACCTCAGGAGACCCTGGCCGGGCTCTCTAGAGTGAGGCACTGGAAAAGGACTAGCTGGGGACCAGTGTCGACTACTGGTGTCTGTACCCCCAACTACGAGCGCGCTACAAGTGACTAAAACAAACTCAAGTGTCACTGTCCCACTGTCGTCTTTCCCTCAGCCGGACGTACAACTCAAACACAGAGTGAGGGTGTCCAGGTCAGACAACACAGACCTCGACGGTACAACACAAGTACCGGGACAAAGCCCCGAGCTAACAGCCTGGCTCACAAAGAACCTGGGGCACCCAACTGGAGAGGTAACCACGGTAGGTGTCGTACTACTCGCCACGTACACAGAACCACATGCACGTCACACACAAACCACATGAAACCTCACGTAAACCACAAGTAACCACGGTCCACTACATGTGAACCCAACTGACTCGCGTAAACAACACGCAGTCACCGAAGTAAGCAACTAGCTGCATACCTTGTATGCTAAACACAACAACCAAGTGCACTCAGTGCACCTTATGTGTTAACACACATGTATTATCAATAAATATCATAATTCAGTCTTTGCTGTTCATAGCCAGTAGGCGGCAACATCGACTGCCGCTTACACCCAGTCAATGGCAAGGAACCTGGCCGTTCACATCCTGGCTGAGGAGCTAGGCGACAAGCGATCTTGACGCCAAGTTCTTCGGCCATAAACCCTGCAGAAACCCTAATCCGGCTCTGCGGGCTTTCCAGCCATTTTAACTACTGAAAAACATGCAAATGCAGTTCCTTTAGCATGCTAATACCCAATATAACCCATTATAACATGCCTCGTGCATTAAACTACTCAAACCACCCATTATCCCGTATGGTGCAACATGATTCAAACATGCATTATCATGCTAGTTCAAGTGGTTATGATGTGTTTAATGTTTCTATAGAGCTACCAGGGTTCATCCCCTACCTCAGAATGAGTTAGAATCTCCCGCAATCTCCCGGTTCACGCCGAGCCCTCCGCGAGCTCCCACGGGAATTGCACCACGCCGCGACGTTTCCTCTCATATTCAGCAACGCCACGCATTCAACGATCGTCCAACTACTCCTCGGTACCTGATAGAAGCTTCAGAAACACCGGGGCGCGAAGCTGGGGCAAGAGGGGAAGAGAGTGAGCTGAGAGAGCTGCCCTCGGGTGAGCCTATAACCTGCACCATTCTCAGGTTGGCGTCAACCCCCATGCCGCCAACAGCAACCGCCACCCTCTGCGTCCACATCTACTGCCGCCAAGTTCATGCAGTAAACGTCCACTAACCTGGACGCCAACAGTTAACGACCACCCCTGGCCGCCAACTTCAACTGAACAGCAGCAGGTCCTGTTTCATTTCAGGACCGACCCTGCTCTTCACCTGCTCAAACCACACATTCACACCATGCATTCCACACAACCGACTCACATTGGCCTCACAACGGCCGCCACAACCACAATACACACGATCCGCATGGATCCGAAAGGCACGCGACGTTACATTACTATCATCTAAAAAGAAAATTTCGACCTCGAAATTCATAACACATTTCAAAGTTAAACAAGTTATACATACACACCTTTACAAGTACTATCATCTAAAAAGAAAATACACAAGCTTACTCAAACAGATAGGGATACCCTATAGCCATTTCCGCGGCCAACTCCCAGGTATCCTCACCACCTAATCTATTTTCCCATCTCACTTTAACTAGCTCAATTTCTTTATTTCTCAGCTTCTTCATCTTTCGATCTGTGATCTGCACCGGATATTCTGGCATAGTCATGTCCGGCCTCAGGTCACTACCTTGGTATCTGATTATTTGAGCTGGATCTTTAATACACTTTCTTAACATGGAGACATGGAAAATATCATGAACATCTGCAAAATCAGCTGGCAAATCCAGTCTATAAGCTGCTTCCCCAATTCTTTCAATCACCTGGAAAGGTCCCACATACCTTGGACTCAACTTTCCAGATTTACCAAATCTCATAATACCTTTACTTGGGGAAACTCTCAGAAAAACAAAATCTCCCACCTCAAACTGAAGTGGTCTCCTCCGCACATCTGCATAACTTTTCTGCCTACTTTGAGCTGCCTGCAACTTCTCATTAATAAGCTTCACCACTTCTATGGTTTGCTGAATCAATTCAGGACCCACTAACTGCCTTTCTCCCACTTCATGCCAGTTCAATGGGGTTCTACATGGCCTTCCATATAAAGCTTCATACGGTGCCATCCCAAGACTGATATGATAACTATTATTGTAGGCAACTCAACCATTCCCAAATGATGCTCCCAACTGCCTCCCCAAACTAAACAACAAGCACGCAACATATCTTCAATTGTCTGAATAGTCCTTTCTGTCTGACCATCTGTTGGGGATGATAAGCGGAGCTATATCTCAATTCAGAACCAATTACTTTCTGCAGACTTCTCCAAAAACCAGAAGTAAATCTTGGATCTCTATCTGATACAATAGTCTTTGGAATACCATGCAGTGGAACAATTCTTTCGACATAAATATTTGCCAAATGTCCACTGTCCAAGACATACTCACTGCCACTAATCTGCATACCTTAGTCAATCTGTCAACAACACCCATATTCCATTATGCCCGAACTCGACCTTGGTAAACCTGCCACAAAGTCCATCGCAATATCATCCCTTCCACTGTGGAATAGGCAACGGTTGCAATAGACCTCCAGGCTTCTGATGCTCTGCTTTAATTTGCTGACAGATAGCACACCTTGCTACAAATTTGCTATTTCTTTCTTCATATGAGGCCACCAAAAATGCTTTCTTAAATCATGGTACATTTTAGTACTACCCGGATGAATAGTGTACCTAGATTTATGAGCCTCTTCCAGAACTCGCTGCTCACCTCTCTCTCTGCAGGAACAAACAACCTGCCCCTGAGCCTAACCACACAATTATCATCAATAGAAACTCCTTCCATTTTCACAATTTCAGGTAGACCTGCATCTGCTCTCTGAGCCTCAATGATCTGCCAATATAAAGACGGCTCTACTGCACTAGCAACTAAAATTGCCCGTCGCTGACTGCTGGGCACATACAAGGAGTTCTCTGCTACTCTTCATACAACTTCCATTCTTTAATCATCATCAAATTCATATATGCCTTCTGCTCAAGGCATCTACTACAACATTGGCCTTACCCGGATGGTAAGCCAAACTAAAATCATAATCCTTTAAATATTCAATCCATCTGCGCTGGCGAAGGTTCAAATCTTTCTGCGAGAAATATACTTCAAACTTTTATGATCTGTAAAATTCTCAAATCTCTCGCCATACAGATAATGCCTCCACATTTTCAAAGCAAACACAACTGCTGCCAATTCCAAATCATGAGTGGGGTAATTCTCCTCTGCTGGCTTCAATTGCCTGGACGCATAAGCTATCACTTTACCATGCTGCATAAGCACTACGCCAAGTCCTCTCCTTAAAGCATCAGTATACAACATAAAACCACCACTCCCTGCCGGTAATGTCAATATAGGGTGATGTAAGTCTTTTCTTTAATTCCATAAAACTTCTTTGACATTCACCGGACACACAAAAGGCACTCCTTTCCTGGTCAATCTAGTCATAGGTGCTGCAATCTTAGAAAAATCTTGAATAAAGCGCCTATAATAACCTGCCAACCCCAGAAAACTTCTAATCTCGGTTATTGTCTTAGGCACTCCCCACCTAGACGCAGCTTCTACTTTACTCGGGTCCACTGCTACTCCCTTAGCTGAGATAACATGACCCAAAAATGAATTTCCTTCAACCAGAATTCACACTTACTAAATTTAGCAAACAGCTGGTATCTCTTAACAACTGCAAGGTAAACCTCAAATGAGCTGCATGCTCCTCTTCAGATGCTGAATAAATTAGAATATCATCAATAAAGACCACAATAAATTGATCTAAATATGGATGAAAAATTCTATTCATCAGATCCATAAAACCTGCAGGAGCATTAGTCAACCCAAAAGGCATTACCACAAACTCATAGTGACCATATCTGGTTCTGAACGCTGTCTTATCTATATCCTTCTTGATTCTCAACTGATGGTACCCGGACCTCAAATCAATCTTAGAAAACACCTTTGCTGATTGCAACTGATCAAATAAATCATCTATCCTTGGCAACGGGTACTTATTCTTGATGGTCACATCATTCAATTTTATATATCAATGCACATCCGAAAACTTCCATCTTTCTTTTCACAAATAAAATCGGCGCTCCCCACGGGGAATGACTCGGTCTAATAAAACCTTTCTGCAACAACTCTTCTAATTGTTTTTTCAATTCTTTAAGTTCTGCTGGTGCCATCCGATATGGAGCTTTGGAAATCGGCATGGTACCTGGCAGCAACTCAATAGAAAAGTCCACCTCTCTGTGTGGAGCTAAACCAGGCAAATCTTCCGAAAAAACATCAGCAAATCCCTAACCACGGGAACTGCTTCAATTAGCTGACTGGCCTCTACCAAACTTACCGAGGCTAAATACGCCACACACCATCATTTATCAACTTTCTAGCTTTAATTGCAGAAATTAGAAACTTGGAGGTATAAAAAGGCATACCTTGATATTCAAACACTGCACCATTAGGATGACAAAATCTGATCCTTTCTTTCTGCAATCTAACATTGCTCCATACATTTCAAGCCAATCCATACCCAGAATGATATCATAATCTGACAACTGCAGGGCATATAACCGACCCGGCATCTGGTTCCCTTCAATCATAACAGGAGCTTCATCTATATAGCTCGAAGTGAGTAAGAACTCACCTGAAGGAACCTCCACCACTAACTCACAAGACTTCTCTTCTAAAGGATGAGCTATGCAATCCAGAAATTCTTCGGAAATAAAAGAATGAGAGGCACCCGAATCAAATAAGACTCTTGCTGAATATTCATAAAGAGGTAAAGTACCTTCTATCATGTTGACGCCTCTGCCTGGGCTCGGGTGATAGCCATAACCCGGCCTCTTCCTCGCTGTGCGGTGCTCCTCTGCCACGACCTGCCTGTGGCTGCTGGAACTGCTGAGGCTGCTGCTGCTGCACACCTCTGCCATACCCATACTCTCTTGCATAAGGACAATTGCGGATCAAATGTCCCGGCTGATTACAATTATAACATCTATACCCTGGAGGAACAATAGGCTGCCTGGCAGTGCTCTGCTGCGACTCCACCACCTCAGGCCTACCACGGCCTTGCTGCAATTGCTGACGACCTCCCCATCCTCTTCCTTTGCCTTTAAATGCTTGCTTTAACTTCTGCCCCATTTCCCGAAACCAGATGAAGAAGGTCCTGCTGGTGCCTTGCCCTTGCTTGCACCTACTGTCTGCTGCGGTAGCCGGAAACTACCTGAACCTGACTCGCCCACCTGACGAGTCCGAATAGACCTCTCCAAAGTAGCTGCCCTCTGTGCTGCTTCTTCCACTGTCTTGCACATGAGAGGTACTATCGCATCCTGCAATTCCACTCTCAATCCTCTGATAAAATACTCAACCATCATGTTATTATCTGAAACCACATATGGCGCATAACGGCTAAGTGCCATAAATCTCATCTAGTACTCTAAGACTGAAGAGTTACCTTGCTGAAGAGTTCGGAATTGCTCTCTTTTCACTTGCTGCACTTGGATCGGAAAGAATGTATCATTAAATACATCAAGAAACTCCGGCCAAGTGATAGCTTCTTCCGTCCTGCCTGCAAAAGTGGTTTGCATCTTCAATCGCCACCATTCCAAGGCAAAACCTCTCAACTGATAAGCAGCTAATACCACTCTATCTGCTGTCGGACACCTCATAGTCGCAAAAACTCTTCTATTTCATGAACCCAATGCTCAGCTGTATCTGGATTCGGCCCTCCTGAATAAGTAGGTGGGTGCAATCTCAGAAATTTCTCCACCTGCATCACTGGTTCTTCTGCTATCAACACTGGTGGTGGTGGTGGCACAGGTGCTACAAAAGGCACCTCCACTCTCGGCGGAACTGGAGCAACAGGTACAGCCTCTCCATCCCCAGGTGGCACTGCAACCGGTGGTACTGGCGCCTGCTGATCCATTCTCGCCGAATATCCGTGAGGCTCTCCCAAATTCTCTCATCATACGCTGGGTGCTTTCCTCCGGATCATCTCCTCCACCACCCCAATCTCTCCTATCAGCCATTTCAGAAATTCTACATACACAAAACACCAGACAAAAATCAAAACCCAAATGATCAAAAACCAGGGTCCCTACCAGCAGTGTATAAAGACCGAAATAAGGCTATGTATCCTTCTAATTCCCTTATATTAACACGGACCTTGCTCTGATACCAACTGTGACGGAACGCCTCGGCCAAGCCCGTTAAACCGATAACGTATGATCCGAGTCCGCCTCCCGCGAACGGGCCGAAGCCTCGCAAGGGATACCAAACCACAGTCCGTGTAAACATAAAGGAACACACCACATTTATATATAATTCACAAGTTTACATAGCCAAATTTCCACAAAAACTATAAAAAGTACAAGAGCCTGGGGCATACCCCGAGGTACAACTGAAGAAAGTAAACAACTATCTAAACTACACTGTTGGAGCTACTCTGCTGGAGGTGGACCCTGCACCGCTACGACGCGGCCCAGAACTGGACGTCGGACGAGAAACGTCCTCCTCGCTCTCACCTGTGGGGGTAGGGGTGAGCCTCTCTAGTCACTGGCTCAGTAGGGACTCCCCCAAAACGAGCAAACCAACACCACAGGTACGAAAGCAGTAAACAATACCAACAATTTATAGAACAGAAGCAGGTAAGTAAAGCTGTAAAAGTACTCACCGTCTGCCGACTACGAGAACAACAATAATAATTAAACGGCAAACCAGTACAGGTGTACAAGCTAAAGTAGAGACAGCCAACACGAGCCACGTAACTGGTTCGCGACACCAGAAACTGACTCGGACAACTAACACAGGTCTACCTCTCAGTCTCGCAGCCACGGACGAAAGGTCCAGCTGCCGCTCCACGTAAAAAGGTCAAGCAACTGTGGAGACCAACTAAACACCACCACCTGCAGACCACACGGTCACAGGCCCATGCCTGGCACCTCAGAGACCCTGGCTCGGGCTCTCTAGAGTGAGGCACTGGAAAAGGACTAGCTGGGGACCAGTGTCGACTACTGGTGTCCGTACCCCCAACTACGAGCGCGCTACAAGTGACTAAAACAAACTCAAGTGTCACTGTCCCACTGTCGTCTTCCCTCAGCCGGACGTACAACTCAACACAGAGTGAGGGTGTCCAGGTCAGACGACACAGACCTCGACGGTACAACACAAGTACCGGGACAAAGCCCCGAGCTAACAGCCTGGCTCACAAAGAACCTGGGGCACCCAACTGGAGAGGTAACCACGGTAGGCGTCGTACTACTCGCCACGTACACAGAACCACGTGCACGTCACACACAAACCACGTGAAACCTCACGTAAACCACAAGTAACCACGGTCCACTACACGTGAACCCAACTGACTCGCGTAAACAACACGCAGTCACGAAGTAAGCAACTAACTGCATACCTTGTATGCTAAACACGAGAACCAAGTGCACTCAGTGCACCTCATGTGGTCAACACACATGCATTATCAAAAATATCATAATTCAGTCTTTTGTTCATAGCCAGTAGGCGGCAACATCGACTGCCGCTTACACCAAGTCAACGGCAAGGAACCTGGCCGTTAACATCCTGGCTGAGGAGCTTGGCGACAAGCGATCTTGACGCCAAGTTCTCCGGCCATAAACCCTGCAGAAACCCTAATCCGGCTCTGCGGGCTTTCCAACCATTTAACTACTGAAAAACATGCAAATGCAGTTCCTTTAGCATGCTAAACCAATATAACCCATTATAACATGCTTCGTACATTAAAACTCAAACCACCCATTATCCCGTATGGTGCAACTTGATCCAAACATGCATTATCATGCTAGTTCAAGTGGTTATGATGGTTTTAATGTTTCTAGAGCTACCAGGGTTCGTCCCCTACCTCAGAACCGTTAGAATCTCCCGCAATCTCCCGGTTCACGCCGAGCCCTCCGCGAGCTCCCACGGAATTGCACCACGCCGCGACGTTTCCTCGCGCAATTCGCAACGCCACGCGTTCTACGATCGTCCAACTACTCCTCGTACCTGTTAGAAGCTTCAAAACACCGGGGCGCGAAGCTGGGGCAAGAGGGGAAGAGAGTGAGCTGAGAGAGCTGCCCTCGGGTGCCTATAACCTGCACCATTCTCAGGTTGGCGTCAACCCCCATGCCGCCAACAGCAACCGCCACCCTCTGCGTCCACATCTACTGCCGCCAAGTTCATGCAGTAAACGTCCACTAACCTGGACGCCAACAGTTAACGACCACCCCTGGCCGCCAACTTCAACTGAACAGCAGCAGGTCCTGTTTCATTTCAGGACCAACCCTGCTCTTCACCTGCTCAACCACACATTCACACCATGCATTCCACACAACCGACTCACACTGGCCTCACAACGGCCGCCACAACCACAATACACACGATCCGCATGGATCCGAAAGGCACGCGACGTTACTACCTTAGCTCCAGTCCCCCAAGAGTAGAGGTGCCTTTTGCGCACCCGTGCCACCACCACCACCAGTGTTGATAGCAAAGAACCATTGATGCAGGTGGAGATTTTCTGAGATTGCAGCCGCCTACTTATTTAGGAGGGCCGAATCCAGATACAACAGAGCACTGGGTTCATGAGATTGAAAGAGTTTTTTGCAACTATGAGATGTCCGACAGCAGATAGAGTTGTGTTAGCTGCTTATCAGTTGAGAGGTTTTGCATTAGAATGGTGGCGACTGAAGATGCAGACCACCTTTGCAGGCAGGACAGAGAGGCTATTACTTGGTCGGAATTTCTCGATGTATTTAACGATACATTCTTTCCGATTTAAGTGCAGCAAGTGAAAAGAGAGCAGTTTTGGATGCTCCAGCAAGGTAACTCTTCAGTTTTAGAGTACCAGATGAGATTTATGGCACTAGTCGTTATGTGCCTTATGTAGTTTCAGATAATAATATGATGGTGAGTACTTTATTAGAGGTTGAGAGTGGAGTTGCAGGATGCGATAGTACCTCTCATGTGCAAGACAGTGGAAGAAGCAGCCCAGAGAGCAGCTACATTGGAGAGGTCTATTCGGACTCGTCAGGTGGGCGAGTCAGGTTCAGGTAGTTTTCGGCTACCGTAGCAGTCAGTAGGTGCAAGCAAGGGTAAGGCACCAGCAGGACCTTCTTCATCAGGCTTTGGTAAATGGGGTCAGAAATTAAAGCAAGCATTTAAAGGCAAGGAAGAGGATGGGGAGGTCGTCAGCAGTTTCAGCAAGGCCGAGGTAGGCCTGAGGTGGAGGAGTCGCAGCAGAGTACTGCCAGGCAGCCTATTACTCCACCGGGTATCGGTGTTATAATTGTAATCAGCCGGGGCATTTGATCCGCAATTGTCCCTATCCGAGAGAATATGGGTATGGAAGAGGTGTGCAGCAGCAGCAGCAGCCTCAGCAGTTTCAGCAGCCATAGGCAGGTCATGGCAGAGGAGTACCGCAGCAGGCAAGAAAGAGGCCGGGTTATGGCTATCACCCGAGCCCAGGCAGAGAGGCATCGAATATGATAGAAGGTACTTCTACCTCTTTATAATTATTCAGCAAGAATCTTATTTGATTCGGGTGCCTCTCATTCTTTCATTCCAACGAAGATTTCTGGATTGTATAGCTCATCCTTTAGAGGAGAAGTCTTGTGAGTTAGTAGTGGAGGTTCCTTCGGGTGAGTTCCTACTCACTTCAAGCTATATAGATGAAGCTCCTGTTATGATGAAGGGAATCAGATGCCGGGTCGGTTGTATGCCCTGCAGTTGTCAGATTATGATATTATTTGGGTATGGATTGGCTTGAGGCTTATGGAGCAATGTTAGATTGTAGAAGAAAAGGATCAGGTTTTGTTATCCTAATGGTGCAGTATTTGAATATCAAGGAATGCCTTTTTATACCTCTAAGTTTCTAATTTCTGCAATTAAAGCTAGGAGTTGAGAATGCTGGATGTGTGGCTTATCTAGCCTCGGTAAGTCTGGTAGAAGCTAATCAGCAGTGGAAGCAGTTCCCGTGGTTAGGGAATTTGCTGATATTTTTCCTGAGGATTTGCCTGGTTTAGCTCCACATAGAGAGGTGGACTTTACCATTGAGTTGCTTCCAGGTACCATGCCGATTTCTAAAGCTCCATATCGGATGGCACCAGCAGAACTTAAAGAATTGAAGAAGCAGTTAGAAGAATGTTGCAGAAAAAGGGTTCATTAGACGAGTCATTCCCCGTGGGGAGCGCCGGTTTTATTTGTGAAAAAGAAAGATGGAAGTTTTCGGATGTGTATTGATTATAGAAAGTTGAATGATGTGACCATTAAGAATAAGTACCCGTTGCCGAGGAATAGATGATATGTTGATCAGTTGCAATCAGCAAAGGTATTTTCTAAAATTGATTTGAGGTCCGGTACCATCAGTTGAGAATCAAAGAAGAGGATATAGATAAGACAGCTTTCAGAACAGATATGGTCATTGAGTTGTGGTTATGCCATTTGGGTTGACTAATGCTCCTGCAGGTTTTATGGATTGATGAATAGAATTTTTCATCCATATTTAGACCAATTCATTGTGGTCTTTATTGATGATATTCGATATTCTGCATCTGAAGAGGAGCATGCAGCTCATTTGAGGTTTACATGCAGTTGTTAAGGATAACCATTGTTCTCTAATTCAATAAGTGTGAATTTGGTTAAAAGAAATTCAGTTTTGGGACATGTTATCTCAGCTAAAGGAGTAGCAGTGGACCCAAGTAAAGTGGAAGCAGTAATGAGATGGGAAGTGCCTAGACAATAACCGAGATTAGAAGTTTTCTGGGATTGGCAGGTTATTATAGGCACTTTATTCAAAAATTTTCTAAGATTGCAGCACCTATGACTAAATTGACCAGGAAAGGGGTGCCATTTGTATGGTCCGGTGAATGTCAGAAAAGTTTTATGGAATTGAAGAAAAGACTTACATCAGCACCTATATTGACATTACGGCAGGGAGTGGGGTTTTATGTTGTATACTGATGCTTTAAGGAGAGGACTTGGAGTAGTGCTATGCACATGGCAAAGTAATAGCTTATGCGTCCAGGCAATTGAAGCCAGCAGAGGAGAATTACCCACTCATGATTGGAATTGGCAGCAGTTGTGTTTGCTTGAAAATGTGGAGGCATTATCTGTATGGCGAGAGATTGAGAATCTTTACAGATCATAAAAGTTTGAAGTATATTTTCTCGCAGAAAGATTGAACCTTCGCCAGCGCAGATGGATTGAATATTTAAAGGATTATGATTTAGTTTGGCTTACCATCGCGGTAAGGCCAATGTTGTAGTAGATGCCTTGAGCAGAAAGGCATATATGAATCTGATGATGATTAAATAATAGAAGTGTATGAAGAAGTAGTGGAGAACTCCTTGTATGTGCCCAGTAGTCAGCGACGGCCAGTACTAGCTGCTAGTGTTGTAGAGCCATCTTGTATTGGTAGATTATGAAGCTCAAAGAGCAGATGTAAATTTAGCTGAAATTGTGAAAATGGAGGAGTTACCATTGATGATAATTGTGTGGTCAGGCTCAGGGGCAGGTTGTTTGTCCAGTGAAAGAGAAGAGAAAGTAAAGCAGCGAGTGCTGGAAGAGGCTCATAAATCTCGGTACACTATCACACCGGGTAGCACTAAAATGTATCATGATTTAAGAAAGCATTTCTGGTGGCCTCATATGAAGAAAGAAAATAGCAGAGTTTGTTGCAAGATGTGCTATCTGTCAGCAAATTAAAGCAGAACATCAGAAGCCTGGAGGTTTGTGCAATCGCTGCCCATTCCACAGTGGAAATGGGATGATATTGCTATGGACTTGTGGCAGGTTACCAAGATCGAGTTCGGGCATAATGGAATATGGGTATTTGTTGACAGATTAACCAAAGTGTGCAGATAGTGGCAGTAAGTATGTCTTGGACAGTGGACAGATTAGCAAATATTTATGTTGAAAGAATTGTTCCACTGCATGGTATTTCGAAGACCATTGTGTCTGATAGAGATCCAAGATTTACTCTGGTCTTGGAGAAGCCTGCAAAGAGTAATTGGTACTGAGTTGAGGTATAGCTCCGCTTATCATCCCCAAACAGATGGTCAGACACAGAGGACTATCCAGACGATTGAAGATATGTTGTGAGCTTGTTGTTTAGTTTAGGGAGGTAGCTGGGAGCATCATTGGGAATGAATGGTGAGTTTGCCTACAATATAGTTATCATACCAGTCTTGGGGCACCGTATGAAGCTTTATATGGAAGGCCATGTAGAACCCCATTGAACTGGCATGAAGTGGGAGAAAGGCAGTTAGTGGGTTCTAATTGATTCAGCAAACCACTGAAGTAGTGAAGCTTATTAAAGAAAAATTGCAGGCAGCTCAAAGCAGGCAAAAAAAGTTATGCAGATATCCGGAGGAGACCACTCAGTTTGAAGTGGGAGATTTTGTTTTCCTGAGAGTTTCTCAAGTAAGGGAATCATGAGATTTGGCAAGACTGGAAAGTTGAGTCCCGTATGTAGGACCTTTCCAGGATTGGGAATTGACGAGCTCATGAGCCCGCAGAGCTTATAGATGTGATATAGGGTCGCACATGTTCAGATGACAGCATTACATAAAGATCAGCTCAAATAATCAGATATAAGGTCAGGTCACTGACCACGGTAGGACTATGAGGCCGGATATCCGATGCAGATCACTGATCGAAAGATAGAAGAAATAAAGAAATTAAGCTAAGAATTGAAGCTAGTTAAAGTAAGATGGGAAAATAGTGGGTGGTGAGGATACGGGAGTGAGCTGGGGAGATGGCTAAAGAGTATCCCTATCTGTTTGAATAAGCTTTTGATATCTCTTTTTAGATGGAGTAGGCTTATAAAAAGTGTGTATAAGTTGAGTTTTGTGTGTTTGAGTTGATTTAATTTAGATGTAGAATGTATCGAGGGTGCTAATTTCGTTCGGCCATGCGGATCCTGTGTGTTGGGGATGTGGCGGCCATT
>CM024757.1:146891480-146947526 GCA_014218235.1 Colocasia esculenta
GAATACTTATCAAGTCGTTATGAACTCTAAAGAAATCGTTATGGTAACTTATGAAGTCGTTATAATAAGCAAGTCGTTGCGAGTTCTAAAGAAGTCGTTGCGACAACTTATAGAGTCGTTGCGACAGGCAAGTCGTTACGGGTTCTAAAGAAATCGTTGCGACAACTTATAGAGTCGTTGCGACAGGCAAGTCGTTACGACTCTAAAGAAATCATTACGGTAACTTATAGAGTCGTTGTGACGAGCAAGTCGTTACGGGCTCTAAAGAAATCGTTGCGACAACTTATAGAGTCGTTGCGACAGGCAAGTCGTTACGGACTCTAAGAAATCGTTACAGTAACTTATAGAGTCGTTGTGACGAGCAAGTCGTTACGGGCTCTAAGAAATCGTTGCGACCACTTATAGAGTCGTACGGCATCGATTTGTTTGAAACAACATGATTTTTCAGCCAAAAAGGAAATCGTTATGATAATTCTATTGAAATCGATATGCTTATAAGGAAATCGTTATGGCTTCAATAGAAGTCGATATGGACTTAGAGAATATCATGTTGAAAAGATTAAGGCTTCAGAGAAGTAATGCATACCTTTATTGGCTTGTTTGACCTTGGTATTTTTTCTGTGCTTAAGGACTTATGAAATATTCATTAGATATAATTGATAAACTTTTGTTTGGTTTTGTTAATCATCAAATATATATGTAATTAATTAGAATTACATGGGGACAGACTGGTCATCATTCCCATTATAAAGTTTATGCCTATACTCTCCCACTTCCATTCAGGTATATCCAAGGACTGTAACACTGCAGCTGGTCAAGATGCTCTACTTAACTGTGACATGTAGGTAGCAAGCTACAAATTCTACCACTTCCCTTTTCATATTGGGCCACCAATAAACCTTTTTCATATATTGGTACATTGTGGTGGCACTAGGGTGAATGGTGTACTAGGTCTTGTGGGCTTCAGTCATCAATCTTTCTTGAGTCTCTCATTATCAGGTAACATGTTCTTCATCGGAAAACCAATCTGCCATTATTTGCCACAGCAAAGTCTAGTCTCTGGTTAATTTTCTCCTTGACTTCTACCAGAAATGGGTCATTACCTTGTTGTTCTCTAATCTCATTAAAGAAATTTGATTGTACATGGAGGCTAGCAATCAACACACCATCCTCATCCTTCTTCACATTCAAATCAAGGCTAGCAAATTATTCTAGAAATCTCCATTCTCAGACCATTAAACTAGCCAGAGATGCTACGGGCTTTCTACTAAGAGCATCCGCTACTGAATTGGCTTTTCCCAGATGGTACTGGATGGAAAAATAAAAATCCTTCAAGTACTCCAACCACCTCCTTTGCCTCATATTGAGTTTCTTTTGTGAGAATAAGTATTTCAGACTTTTATGGTCTGAACACATCTTAAATTGTTCTCCATACAAATAATGGTGCCAAATCCTTAAAGTAAATATCACGGCCGCCAAGTCCAAGTCATGCATTGGATAGTTGACTTCATGTGTCTGCAATTGTCTAGAGGCATAAGCCACCACTTTGCCCAATTGCATAAGTACACACCCCAGTCCAATGCTTGAGGCATCCGCATATACTTTAAATTCTCCTCCTTCCATGGGTAGTGTAAGTACCGAGGCTATAGTCAAGTAGTCATTTAGAGTGCAGAAACTCTTCTCAGATTCATCTGTCCACACAAATGGGTTCTCCTTTCTAATCAATCTGGTCAGAGGCACTACAATCTTGGAGAAGTCCTTGATAAACCTTCTATAATATCCTGTCAATCCCAGAAAACTTCGAATCTCTGACACATTGATAGGCCTCTCCCATTTTATTACTGCCTCAACCTTGGATGTTCTACATGTTCCTCTTAGGTCTTAGAATAGATTAAGATGTCATCAATAGACACCACCACAAACTCATCCAGATGTGGTCTATATACCTCATTCATCAATTGCATGAAGGCCGCAAGGGAATTGTCAGCCCAAAGGGCATGACAACAAATTCATAGTGCTCATACCAGCTTCTGAAGGAGGTCTTACGAATGTCTTCTTCTGAAATTCTCAGTTGATGGTAGATGGATCTAAGATTAATTTTAGAAAAATATTGGCTCCAAAAATCTGGTCAAACAACTCATCAATCCTGGTGGGGATATTTCTTAATTGTGAGTTGATTCAGTTGCCTATAGTCAATACACAATCTCATAGATCCATCTTTCTTCTTGACAAACAACACAGATGCTCCCCAGGGTGAGGTGATGGGTCTAATAAACCCTTTTTCCAGTAGTTCCATTAACTGCTCTTTCAGCTCCTTTAGTTCTACTGGAGACATTCTGTAAGGGGCTCTAGAGACAAGAGCAGCTCCTCGAATTAATGGAATAGAGAAATTAACTTCTCTCTATGGGGGAATACCAAGCAGCTCATCTGAAAACACGTCCAAAAAGTCTCTAACTACTTCAATGTCCTCAATTCTCACCTCCTCCTTTTCCATCATTGCTAAAGCAAGGAAGGCCACACATCCCTTCCTCATCATTTTATGGGCTTGGAGAGCAGAGATGAGAGACAAACGCATTCGACTCTTAGTGCTTGAATACACCAACTTCAGGTATTCACTAAAAGTTACTCTACTCCTTCTGCAGTCAACGCTAGCCCCATGTTGGGTTAGCCAATACGCCCTTAAAATCACATCATAATGTTCTATAGGCATGTACACTAAGTTTGTAGGTAAGTTTCTCCCTCCGATGTCCACATCAACAGAGGGAAAATGTTGGAAGAGTTGAGCTCTCTCTCTAAGAGGTGTGGTGATGAGAAATTCATAGGCTAGAGGTATAGGTTTTACAATAAGAGTCTCAGAAAATTCTTGTGATATAAATGAGTGTGTTGCCCCTGTGCCAAATAAAGTGAGGGTAAGTCTGGAAAGTACAGTAAGGGTACCTTCCACTACTCCTCCTTCTTCTAAGGTTTCTGCTTCATCACTGCTTGGAGGCGACCTTGTTTCCTCAATCCCCTCTGGCGCTTGTCTTGAGGTGCTTGCTCCTTCATCATAGGACAATCAGAGATCTGGTGGTCTAGACTCCCACATCGTAGACATTTGCCCTATGCTCTGCAACATTGCTCAGATTGGTGTCCCTTCTTGCCACAATGCTTGCATCCTTCAAAATGAGCCACTGTTAGTTGTGCAATAGTCACCCTTGGTGTAAGACCCAGCCCCCTTGGGCCCTGTGGCCCGTCCTCAGGGTTGCGACATGCTCTCTGGTCGCGACGCGGTCGCGACAGGGAGGCCATCGCGACAAGGTTCGGGTCGTGGCGACCAGGGCTATCGCGTTCTAGTCGCGACGGTATGGCTGTCGCATTATGGTCGCAACATCCGATGGCATCGTGACGGCCCTTTTAACAGATGTGACCGGTGTCCTTTCTGTCAGAACGGCTCTGTTGGGTGTTAGGCACACGCGCATGAACGCAACGTGGGCACCCATCGCGATCCCTTTCCCAGTCTTTGAGGTTTGACCTACTTTTTGGGGTCCCGACAGAGGCGACCGTTCCGTAGCGTTCTGGGGGTCGTCGGGGTTTAAAACCCAAGGCCGCGCCCCATTTCCCCCTCTCGCCCTCTTAGCTCTCTTTCTCCCCTCTCCCTCCCTCTCATGTTTCCCTTGCAGATTCTTGGTGGATCTCGGTGTTTGAGGAGCTCGTGCTGAGGTGGTGTCGTCCCGCTCGTGCAGGGGACATGTTCGTGCCGTTTGGAGCGAGGGGAGGCGTCCTTTCCTACGAGAAGGCCCTCACGGGTTTGTTCTTCGCGTAGGGTAGGGACTCTTGATCCTCTGCCCTAAGCATGCTCCCTTCCCCTCTAAAGCATGGTCTCTCTGGGGTTTGGGGTTTGGGAGTGTGAGAACTCCATGCTCGAGGTTGAATGAGGGTTCCCTTCGAGTGTAGATCCATGTTTGTAGGGTTTTAAGGGGGTTTGGATATGCTTACTAGCTTTCTAGCACGTTGAGCATGATCCCCTCCCCCCTGTGTGGTTGTTGCCCCGGTTTTGGGGTGGTTCTCGAAGGGGTTGCTCCGGAACCCCCTCTGTCTGAGAACGCGACGACCGTAGAGGTCGCAATCTGGTCGTGACGGCCTGGCCGGTCACGACGAGATCGCGATGCTCTTGTGTGTCGCGAACCCGATCACGATGGCTCGGGCCGTCGCGACGGGATCGCGACAGGGTCGAGCGTCGCGACTAGGTCGCGACGGCCCGATGCGTCGCTACCTTAGCCATGAGACAGTTCTGATCTTTGCCATTTCCACTTCTCTTGCTATACCCGTGGCACCTGTGCTAGTCCCTAGTGCGGTCTACACTAGTCTTCCGCCCGGTGCTCGCACTTGAGGGCTTGTCCCGTGTGAGAGGTTGTTACCGTTGTCTGGGACCCCCATCCTCGGGAGCCTGTTGAGGGAGTACTCCGGGCTATGAGTGTGCTCGAGTTGGTAGCCACCAGGCGGACTCTAGAGCTTAGGGGAAAACGGTGGTTAGGACAGTGGCGTGAGTCGCTTATAGAGATCTCGTGGTTAACAGTGGTTAGGACAGTGGCGTTGAGTCACTTTTAGAGATCTCGTGGTGGACTGGGACGCCGAGGTCTATTTTCGGAGTTCTTGTCGGCGCAGTCCAGCTAGTCCTTTTCTCACTGCCTCGCTCATTGCAGCCCCGGAACCGCTTAGAGAGGCCAGGCGTGGGACCGTAGTCTGGCCAGACTGCGGCGGTTACTGTTGTGTTACTTGTGTCCTACTCGCTCTGACGAGACGTGAGGGGTCAGGACCCGGGTTGAGGATAAGACGTCGGTGGATGTACCTGACCTTGACTAGTGGTAGTGCTTTCCGTAGAGTGTTCCTTGTCTAGGCGGAGTTCTCTCCGTTGTGTTACTCGCCGTGTGGTGGTCACGACGAGCAGTCGTACGGAGTTTCTGACCGTGTGTACTTCCGTACCGTGCTAGTTGTAGTTTTGCTTCCGCACTTCCGTTCGTAGGTAGAAGATATAAATTGTTGTCATTCATTTCATATTTATATTCTCCTGTCTGTTTAGAGCCAGTAGGAGATTGGTAGTCCCTACTGAGCTTCTGTTGTGAAGCTCATCCCTCCTTTTCCCAGGTGAGACTTCTTAGCAGCAGCGGTAGGGCGCGCGTCGGGCGGAGGAGATGGGACAGTAGTCAGAGTCCCCATAGCTAGCAGTGGCTCCCCTTTTTCAGTGTACGTCACCCTCGGGGAATGCCCCTAGGGGACTTGTTCTTCCCCTGCTTTTACTTGTACTAGCTGTGTGTGCTGGGACTGTACTTAGAGTGGTACGCGGTGGTCTCACTCTCTTTTCTGTTTCTGCACATACACTTCTAGATTAGTAGTTGACATTACTTTCGTTACATATCCTGTTAGACGTAGATTATAGCCCTTCTGGGTCCTGAATCCGTGGGCGGCGATTGCGAAAATTGGGTCCTCGGCGTGGGCCGAGGGTCGGGTTCTCGGGTTGTTACACTTGGCTTCTTAGCTGATTGAATAGCTGGGCCTTTTTCCCAGTATTTGTTGCAATCTCCCTCTAGTTGGGGTTTGTCCCTTCTTGAAGGATGTTCCCTTAATTCTCTCAGCAGTCTCCATGGCATCCTCAAGTAGTTAGGCCTTCCTCACCACATCTGCATAGACTTGGATGTCCATCAGCACCAGTTGAGTGATGAACTGGGGCCTCAGGCATTAAGAAATCTTTTAGACTTCATATTTTCAGTCCCAACTAGATGAGTCGCATACCGAGGCAGCCATGAAAATTGTAAATCATACTCGGCTACAGTTAGTCCCCTCTGCTTCAGTGTTGTGGAGCTCACTAGCCCTATGATTCCCCACCTTGGGCAGTTTGGAGAATTGCTTGAGTCAAACCTCGAAGTGTTGTTGTAGTGTCATCATATGTGCCCATTCAGCAACCATATTTTTTTTTTTGCGTTGTAGCCTAGTGGCATCCGCCACTGGGTAATCTCAGCGCCACCCCTCCCTAATGTCCAACCCGCCTATGGTGGGGACGCATTCAGCAACCATAGAAACAACTTGTTCTTCAAAAAGACAAGGGCCAATAGGGAATGGTTGTTACACATAACATTCTTGACTCGTAGTTCTACCCATATCACTTGGTATCGATCACCATATCTAATAGCAACTCTAGACGGGTGAAAATTAAGGCTTTCCTTAAACAATCCTAGGGTCTAAGGAGCCGAAGCTCTGATACCACCTCTGTCACGCCCCCGAAATTTGCCCAAGAAACTTTTATGGGAATAATGGGGCACGACATACAAATCAAATGGGTGCACAAGTCCCTTAATCTAGTTCGGAAGAGAGAGGGAGTTGAAATTTTTGACAACATTGGTCGACAGACAACCCCCGGATGTCGACAGCCCAGAGCAAGTGTGACACATAGCTCAAAGGGTGTCGATAGAAGTGTGCAGGTGTCGAAAGATTGCTATAAGAGTGTCGACAGACTGGAGTCTATATGATAATCTAAGAGAGGCATTACAGTAGTATAATTACAAGTAGAAAGGGTCCCCTTAGGGCCCATGACTTCACAACATAAGGGTGGTTCCAAAACAAAAGGGGCCATCTATCAAGACATCTTTACAGAAGACTACACGGAGTGCTCTCTTCACTCTTGCCCACATCTCATCCATCTCCACAAGCTCACCTTCACCACCTGAAAACATTAAGGAATTTAATGAGCTTATGCTTAGTAGGATTCATAACTCAGGTGCAGGCAAATGTATAAATGATTAATGTCTTAAGGGCCAGGTGAAGTGTGGCCAAGGCCAGTCAAAGTTGGCCTTAAGGGCTAGTCGAAGTGTGGCCAAGGGCCATTCAAAGCTGGCCAAATCCAGTTGAAGTTGGCCAAATGCCAGTCGAAGTTCAGCCTAAACAAGTGGATCCGGTTCTAGGATAAAACTAGTAGACAAATCCTCATCCAGATTTTCAGCAAGGGAGTTGTTGGGACCTTTAAAGGGGAGAATCTCAAACCTCAGTTCAAACTAAACAATTTGGGTGACATATGTCATGGTAGTCAAGGGAGATTTCTTACAATAAAGTGAGGATCCATGGAACATTTGATGTTGGGATCCTTTGGACAATAGCCCCATCCAACACTCTAGGAGTAGGAAAAATTAAACCATGGAGTGTGCAAGGAAACTCTTCATGGTATGAGGGTCTAGGATATTCTCATACCAACCCTTGACTGGATAGAAAAGGGAAGAAGAACCAGGAGAACCTTCAAGATAAAATTAAAAGATCTTTTTTTTAAGCATGAAAATATTAGGTTTGTGCCCAAGAAGACCTACCTTAATCACTTCTAAAACTTCTGCTTCTTCGTCAAACCACGTAGAAACTATGGATGAAGCTCCAAGGTTTCCAAGCTTCAGCATTAGCCACTACTCTTGAGGACTTCTTCCACTAGCTCTAAGCTTCCTCTTCCCACGACCAGTGGGGTTAGAAGGGAGTGTGGGTGGTTTTAAGGGTCTCATCAGACCAGGATAGATGGGTCCCCATGTTCATAGTACAGTAGGTGGGATTTGTTAAAGTTCCACCATACCATTGGCCATTAGGTCCATGACTTTAATAGTACGGAAGATTGCCTTTTGTCTTAGGAAAAGGACAGTCATAGTGGGGACCACTTGTGGCCCAGGTCTGAATCCCATCAGACCAATCACTAGGAGGTCTAAGTGGGGCTGCATCGATTGGAGAAGAACTTTACATCGATTGGCATGGAAAAAGCCATCATTTGGCAATATCAGACAATCAATGGTGAACAAAAAAGTAATCGATTGGTGTTAAAGTGACAATCGATGGTGTTCAAGGGGCAATCAATTGGTGTCCAAAAGGCAATCGATTGGTGTTAAAGAGACATGGATTGGTGATCTAAAGACAATCGATTGGTGAACAAAAAGGCAATCTATTGGTGACCAAAAGGCAATCGATTGGCATTAAAGAGACAATCGCTTGGTGTTAAAGGGGCAATCGATCGGTGACCAAAAGGCAATCGATTGGTGAAGAACTATCGATTGGTCATAAAAAAAAATCATTGGTTGGTGAATAGATCTATCTTCGATGGTGATCAATTTAATGATTGATTCTTTATTGCTTTATGTCTTTCTTTCAACTAAAGTTGAAGCCATTCTGATTGGCCTTATAAGCCGACAAAACACCATTAGCGTTTAAAGGCTTTTAATTGGGGGACAGAAGTTCAAAACTTCTGAATGATGACCTACACCTTCTAATTGTAGATCAAGTTTCAGAAATTATTGGTTGGGAACCACTCTTTACCAAGTGGTCCAATAGTTTGGCCAACAGCCTTGCGAGTGCTCTTGGGTAATTAATGTGTTGAGAAGGGCTCAATCGGGGAACCATCACTGCTGATGATGTTTACTAAGGTTGATGGTGTCAGATCTTGGGTCAAACCCTTGCTTTTTTTTTGGTTCATGTATACGTGTGTCTGTCGATAGACTCCATATTGGTTGTCGACAGATGGGAGATTGGACAATGAAGCAAGCTTCTGGGAGAAGGTTTGGCATAGTAGCTGTCGGTAGATCCATCAGGACTTGTCGACATATGAAGCTATCTGTCGACAGACACAACAACACTTGTTGACCGATCTAGTTATTTTTCAAGAACAAAGGTTCCTGTGATCATGTATTTGGCATGTTAATTGAACTCCTAGTTTAGTCTTCAAATGGGTTTATTTTGCCAATAGTTTCCCCTATTATTTGAGCCTATATAAAATTATGGTCTACCATCTATCACATTTGTCATAATTTACAAAATTCTAGGTTGCTACAGGAAAATCAAACGAGACCCACAAAATGATTCTTGTGAGACAAACCAAATGAGCCTTTAGACATATAAGATAGTAAGTTGAGAAAATGGGTCTTCTGAACAAACCCTATTGATCTTTTGGAAAATAAGTCTTATGAATAAGACTCTATCGAATATTCCTAAATGAGTCTTATGAATAAGACTCTATCAGGTATTTCTTATCGAGTCTTATGAAATAGACTTAAAACGAATCTTTTGCATCAAGTCCTATGAAATAGACTCAAACCGAGTCTTATGAACATACTCAAAATAAGCCTTAAAAAAAAAAAAAAATAAAAGTTAAAAGACTCTATTAAGTCTTTCAAAATGAGCTTTTGAATAGACTCCCTGAAATGAGTATTTTGAATAGGCCTTATGTGTCTTTCAGAATGAGCATTTCAAAATAACTCTTTTGAACACTTTGTTAAGTCATTCAAAATGAGTCTTATGAATGGACCCTATTAAGTTTTCCAAAATGTGTTTTTGGGATATCAACGGCTCATTTTCTAAAAGATTTTTCACCTTTAGGTTTAAAATGTCCATTTAAAAAAAGCTAAAGGTTTGATTTGGAGCCTTAAACAATCAAGTTTACTGCTAAAAACCCTAAAAGACTTCCAATCAATGGCTCCTACCTCCCATCATGCAAGGGGAGGATTCCTGCCAAAGGAAATCATACAACCAATGAAGGGTTGTTCTCCATATGAACACTTGTACCATGCACCTACTAAAGTGAACTAGAGATAATAGGAAATGTCCCACCCTAGAAACGACCTACTTCTATACCTACCACCTAGAGCTGTAGGCCAATGAGAACAACTTTAAGTGGAATGTTCTGAAGCTGTGCTCACCTACCCTAAAATTGTGAGCCAATGGGAGTAGATCAGACTGGATGTTTCCTAATTCCCACATCTGCCAAAAGCACCCAGTGCCCAATAGGAAGTGTATCAAGCCTGGGCGACCTACCCTTGTACCCACCGACTAGAGTTGCAAGCTAATAACGGTGATTTGCTCTAGGTCCTTGCCTGAAATCGATCCTGTTAAAGGGGTCATGAGCCAAGGAGAATGTTTCTTAGTGGGATAGCTCTAAAGCCAAACCTGCAAAAGAAGACTCAGGCCAATGGCTCGAGGGTTTCCATTGTACTACTTCAGGCCACATCGGACTCTACTTTCCCATGTTCTCCTCTAGAAAACCCTTGAGACCAGAACCCTTCAAGCTCAATTGGAGGTGAAAGATTGTGGGACTTGGACGAGACTCTTCCTAGTTTCACTCTTAGCAAGGTAAGAAGAAACATTCTTCAGTCCATCATACTCAACTCACTAGAGTAGTCCTGATCATTTTGGTTCTTCTAAGGTTGGTCCATCTCTAGGAACGTTAGAGCTAGAATCTAGGAGCATGTGCGCTATAGGAGAGCTTGGATTGTAAAAGGCTTTGAGATCATCTTTAAAAGATAGGGATGCTCAGCAAGCATAAATCTAACCATCATACATTTTATTTTTTCTTTTTGTATTTGTCATTGTGTTTGATATTGAGTTATGGAATAATGAGGATCGTGGTCAACCCAGAACGTAGGGTGTTAAGGGTAGAAGGGTTGCACTGGAGCTATCTTCTACTAGACACAACCTCTTTTCTCTCAAGCTCACTGTCAAAACAAGTGGTAAATAGGTCGAATGTGCATGTATGACCTAACTAAGGACATGCTAAAATGGTAATCCATGTCTGAGTAATGTACGCCTTAACTTGCTAAAATGCTTCTATCTCTTTGTTTGACAGTCCTTCAACATCTTGTGGATATTGACCTTTGATTCTGAAACTTCCACTAGCCTACTCGAGCTTGACATGGAGAAGTGCAGTGGCTACCTACCTAACTCATCGAGTGTTCCATATGGATTGAGTGGTTTACGATGATCGCTAGAGAGGTGTTTAGAACTGCATGCCTTGCCAAACGAACCCCCGATCTCTCAGTGTTTTTGCTTGATTTGCACCTATAGGTAAGCTCATTCATTCTGAAAGGGACATCTAAACTTTTATTTCCAGAACTCCATTTATCTTAGCTTATGTTTGGACTTCATGCATGATCTTTTATTGTTCATATGTCTTGTCTACATGAGTCAGTTCTTGAAACTCTATTTGGCCATATATGCATGTGAATGGAATTATCATGGAATGCTATTTGGGACTTTGGTCCACCAAACCCACTACTATTTTGTGTAAAATAAGGTCTGGTCTTGCCCTGGGAGGAGTGCCCAAAATAATCAATTCAACAATGGTAATATGGACATGAGGTGTGGCATTGCACTAGTATGATATGTTTGATTTGTGTGTCCTGATAAATGCCAGAATGAATATGTGATATCTCTGTGATATGTTATTTGAATAAGATCTGAAAATGGCCATTATGTTACATGAGCATAAAATTTCCTATGTTTTGATATATACATTTGATCTTGATATGTCCGTTTAAAAATAGATCAAATCTATGCTTGTAATAGCAATCTTGTGCTACCATTCCTGTTGTTCAACATTCACTACATGACCTCACATGTGCCTGAAAGAGCTTTAGTGTGATTTAGGTCTATTTGAGCTATATGGTCTGTGCTAATGATCAGTCCTATAGCTTGATCTAAATTTATCCTTCTTTACACTACAAGAAAAAGCAAAATAGTGACCGACAAGTTCGGTCTCTATTCGGTCTCTGTTCGGTCGCTGTTAGCATCTGCGATCGAACAGCCACCAAATTGTGACCGAACATATCGGTCGCTATATATGGGTCGCTAGACACGACGACCGATTATAGTCAGTCGCAGAATCCATCTCTGATAGCGACCAGAATAGGTCGGTCGCAAGGTTGTTCGCAAGTAGAGACCTCCAGGCGTGGTCGCAGGACGGTCGCCCACAGCGACCGAACATTGGTCGCTGTTTCGGTCGCTGATAGAGACCGATTCTTTTGGTCGCTCGATCGGTCGCGAATATAGAGACCGACATAGCGACCAAACATGATCCGTCGCTATGTGTGTAGTGACCAACTTCATAGACCGAGCAGCGACGGATCTTTTTCTGTCGTTGATCAGTCGCTAATTTTACGATATTTTTTTATAAATTCACATAAACGACTATAAATCACCTGATAAATAACAATATCATAAAACCACGATAAATCAACTACGCAAATCACAATCTCCACGAACCTCAAATTCATCACATACAAACAACACACAAACTACATACATCCATAATAAAATGACAACATGCACACAACTAAAATGAAATCAAATCCTCCGCATATGTGTCATCCTGGTCATCGTCTCATCCAACATCTCGTGACGGATGATCCTGTATATCATTTAAAAAAATTAAAATCAAATACTTAATAAAGAAATCAATTTTTCTTGAAAATTAAAAGCAAGATGTTTTTCATTTAACTGAATTGACGAATGACAGTTTTAAACGTTTTGCTCAAATCGGTAGTCCAATTTGGACTCCGTTAGTTTCTACAAGTCACTCTCACCTTCCCGGTCGTGTTGGAGTCATTGACAAATTAATGGGACATATATTTCTTTATTTTGACCCTCTTAAACTCGATTAACTTGGTTCTTTTAGGAAATGTAAATTTGAGCATCGAGCTCAAATTGGAGTCCAATTTGAACTCCATCAGTTTCTACGTGTTACTTCACCCCCCACCCCATGTCGTGTTGGAACAATCGATAGATTGATTGGATCTTTCTTTTCAATTTCGGACTGTCAAACCCAAGTTCATAGATTTGAAACTAAAGTAGTTAAGAAAATGCAAAATTGTTTGTCCAAGCCATATCGGGAGTCCAATTTGGACTCCGTCAGTTTCTACAAGTCATTCTCACCTTCCAGTCGTGTTAGAGTCATTGACAAATTAATCGGACCCTTTTTTATTTTTGACCCCCTTAACCCGATTAAGTTAGTTCTTTTTAAGAAATGTAATTTGAGCATCAAGCTCAAATTTGGAATCCAATTTGAACTCCGTCAGTTTCTACGGGTTACTTTCACCTCTCATGTCGTGTTGGAACAATCGATAGATTGATTGGACCTCTCTTTTCAATTTCGGACCCTCAAACCCAAGTTCATAGATTTAAAACTAAACTAGTTAAGAAAATGCAAAATTATTTGCCCAAGCCATACCAGGAGTCCAATTTGGACTCTGTAGTTTTTACAAGTCACTCTCACCTTCCCGGTCGTGTTGGAGTCATTGACAAATTAATCGGATCTATTTTTTTATTTTGACCCTCTTAAATCCGATTAAGTTAGTTGTTTTTAAGAAATGTAAATTTGAGCATTGAGCTCAAATTTGGAGTTCAATTTGAACTCTGTCAGTTTTTACAGGTTACTTTCACCCCCCATGTCATGTTGGAACAATCGATGGATTGATGGACCTTTCTTTTCAATTTGGACCCTCAAACCCAAGTTCATAGAGTAAGAAAATGATATTTTTCCCTCCTCAATCTAAATTCTTATATTTTGTAAGATGATATTTAGAGTTAACAATCAATCAAATAAAATACTTACCAGAGGCTGATGTGCAGGAGGTGCTCTATTACCAGGAATTCCCAATTCTGTGAGCATCTGGGAGACGATCTGAGAGACGATGGTTGAGATATTCTGAGAGACGGTCTCGTTGACGATAGCCCTAAACATATCCGGAGTCATGGTCGGGCGGCACTGGAAGAACCACCTGGGGCTGCTGGTGTGGTAAATGGAGAGGTCGCATGTGAGACCGAACTCAAGCATGATGATATCACCCTGGTCGTGCCCAAGCTATGTCCAAAACCATAGACATGGCCTTTCTTGGGTGCCCCAGATGCTGCAACCCAAATGTCAGGATCCAACTCTGGACGCTGACCATCATCCCCGTACCTCTCATCCATTCCTCTAATATATGACTCCTACAAAAAAACAAAAAAACAAAACAAAATTATTCTACAGTTTAATCTTAAATGAAAACTATTAGTGTATACACTTACCGCTACCTCCCGAGCTTTCTCACTAATGTAATCATTTGTCCTTTCTTCTTATGAGTTTCATCAAAAAGTTCTTGAAATTGAGGTGGCCGCTTAAACTGTACTTCCTGTTATTCAAATAAATCACAGTTTATTATAGATTAAAAAAATTCACAAATGTAGAAGTGTACTTACCAATCTCGCTTTATGCGTTGCAAAGGAGACAGAGCCACTCGTGTGTACATTTGCTTCAGGATGCGCTGCTCTGTTTTGATTTGCTTTGCTTGAATTTTCATTCCATTTCTCCGCTCCCCAAATGTTGCACAGCTCCGTCCAATACTCATTTCTCATCCACACAGGCCCATGCTCCTTCCATTGGTTCTTATCTGTACTTGCACATGCTCTTTCTGCATTTTTTCGGACATTGTACATAAGATGTTTGAAATTTGCTCTTGCAGTAGTTGTCCATGCAGATCTAACATGTAACTCATCTGAATGCTCTGTGAATCGATGATTCCTCTGCATATTAACAAAAAATAAATTATATGTTACATAACAATAAGTGTGTTAAAATAAGAATTGAAAATGACTTAATATGATAAAATAAGATAAATACCAAGAACATAGAGAACAATAAATCCTAAACATCCATCGGAAATCAGAAAGCGATGGATGGGGCCTGGAAAATGTGCTTGAATTGTCTTTGTAATAAATTGTGATGCTTGGGCTGACTCTATTTTATTCCTGAAATTGAAAATATTAATACCACAATGACGAATAGATAACAAAAATAATGCATTACATACCCTTCATTTATCCACACTGCCCGCATCGTCTCATTATAACTGCCCTCCCCCTCGTGATGACTCGTCTCGTCATCAGCACGTACTATACGAATAAATAGTATAAATAAAACACAAAGAATTATTTTAACAAATACTACAATGCATTATACATGAAAGTATGCATACCTACTACTGGTGGTAGCAGTGCAGAGGTCGGTGGTACCAGTACAGAGGTCGTAGGTCCTGTGAAAATAAGAATAAGTTACCACGATGACATAAAGAATTATATTAAATAAATACCGCAATGCATACAAATCAAAGTATACATACCTACTGCCGGTGGTAGCAGTGCAGAGGTCAGTGGTAGAGGTGTAGAAATGGAAGTAAATCTCCTCCCACTACCCTCTCCCCTCCCACCTGAAGAAGTCCCACGCCGTCCTCGAACCATATCTTCAAATGGTAATAAAATACATGCATATTCATCAAATAGTGAAAAAAAAAAAGTTACAGAGTATTAAAATTTAGGTAAATTGTATACCATTAATCAAACATTCTCCATTTCATCTTCAGATGTTGGAGATATATCAAATTCAGCATTCACATCTTCATTATTAGATTCATTTGATCACTAATATATTCCTCCTCATCGGAGTCCCCCAACTGTATTTCAGGTTGTTCTGGATCGACTTCTTCCACTTCATTCTCTTTAGATAAAGACAGTGCCTCCACATATTCATCACTAGAAGCAGGCAACTCTACATCATCACCCAAGTCTGATTGAAAGAATTCGGCATTCACATCCAACTCTACTGTTTCAGTCAAATCCAACTCATAATCCGGGAAAAGCCTTGTCTTAACCTTGCAAACTACCCATCAATCATTTCTTTCTTTATTTCTAGACGATGGATACTTTGTATAATAGACCTTCTGGGCTTGTGCGGCCAAAATGAATGGATCATAAGTATTCAATTAGACTTATGTCTGATATCGACAATCCCATATGTTGTGTCATTTCGAACAGAATTAGGATCAAACCAATGACACTTGAACAGAAATATATGGTTGTCATCTCCGAGATATTGCAATTCTAAGATCTCCTCAATAATACCATAATAATCACATTCGTTTTCATTATATGTACTTCTTTTCACACATACCCCGCTGTTCATTGTTGACTTAATCTGCCCATATTGTCTGTGTGAAATCTATACCCATTCACAATAAATGCTGGATATGTACGTGCAACTTTCGATGGGTCATAACTGATCTCTCGAATTCTTTGATCAGTAATAAAACCATTTTCAACCTACATATGGAGAGCACACTAGTCAGAATTTGTCATTGGCCTAACAAGGAGAAAGAGTAGTAATAATACTTACACGAATTTCAGCCAAGAAGCCAATGATTTTTCTCATCTTTTCAACCTCCATGTCAGTGAGGTATGGACATCTTTGGATAATTCTGAGTCAAATTGTTTGTATACGAACATTGGAGCATTATAGATAGAATGAAAAATAATAAGTTATAGACACAACGTAATGTGAGCAGAGAACTTACGCAACATAAGATGCAACCTCCATACAATTTAAAAGGATGTAAATTTCTGCACAGTGCAATTCTCTATCATTTAGCATCCGACTCGAAGAACGTCCATACGCACGTCCAAGATACTTAAATATAGACAGCCAATCAGAGTGAATGGAGTCTCCCCCATCATCATTACGTGGTGGCCGAGTACGACGATTGTATCTCAGGTTCAAAGTACATTGAACAGAAATTTGATATTTCTTCCATAATGTACACCTCCGCAATGGAACCCTCTACTTTTACCTTGTTGCGAACTTTCATTTTCAATTCATGCATGCACCTACCAGAATGTTCATAGGATAATGAAAAAACACATCAAAAGAAATTGAATTATGAGGAGAAAATATATATAAATTACCTCTCAAATGGATACATCCATCTAAATTGTATTGGCCCTCCTACTTTAGCCTCATATGGTAAGTGTATAAGCAGGTGCTCCATTGAATCAAAGAATGAGGGTGGAAATATCTTTTCCAATCTACAAACTGTCATGATCACATTCTGTTCAATAGTTTCCACATCTTCATACCTGAGCTCTGATGCACATAAAATTTTGAAAAACTGACTTAACTCAGTCACTGTTCCACATATCGGCTTCGGCAGCATATCACGAAATACAATAGGTAACAACCTCTACATGAACACATGACAGTCATGACTTTTCATTCATATATTTTCCTCTCATTTGTATTCACGCAACGAGCAATGTTGGACACATAACCATCTGGAAATCTCAAATGTTTTAGCCAAAAGCATACTTCTTTAATCTGTGCAGCTCTAAGGGCGTAAATTGCTTTCGGTTTAACTGTTGTACCATTTCTATCAATAAGTTCCAGTTCTGAACATTTACAATGTATTTTCAAGTCTAAACAAGAATTCACATTGTCCTTTGTTTTGCCTTTTATGTCCATAATAGTGTTGAACACATTATCAAAGACATTCTTCTCAACATGCATGACGTCGAGGTTATGTCGTATAAGAGAGTTGACCAATAAGGCAATTCCCAGAAGATACTTTTTTTGACCCAGTTGTGATCCTTCCCAAATCCAGAGAGCTGTCTTGTGCTGCTCGACAATTGTGCTATATCTGGTAATTCTGTACCCTTGCTGCTAAATGTGGACCAGACAACCGTTCAAAATCAGCTTCTTCCAATTCAATTTATTCTTTAAGAATGCATCTTTTTGCCTTCTAAACGGATGGTCCCTTGGTAGAAATCATCGATGACAATCAAACCAGCATGACTTGCCACCATGCTTAAGTACAAATGATTTGGAATTGTCCATACAGTAAGGACATGCTAGTTTTCCATGGTGTGCTCCAGCCAGATAACATTCCATATGCAGGAAAGTCGCTTATTGTCCACATCAATGCAGCCTTCATAGTGAAATTTTGCCTTCTGGATGCATCATAGGTAGTAAACCCCATCAGTCCATAACAATTTCAACTCATCAATCAACGACCTGAGATATATGTCTAGTTTTTTCCAGTATTTTTTGGACCAGGGATCCATAATGATAGAAATAAATGCTCTCGTTTTATGCACATATTTGGCAGAAGATTGTATGGTCACGAAAACTGGCCAGCAAGAGTAGGAAGTCACTGAACCTCCAAATGGATTGAATTCATCAGTACATAAACCCAGCCTTACATTACGCGACTCTTTTGAGAAAGTAGGGTGAGCACGGTTACTGAAAGATTTATCAGCTACTCAAAGATGATGATGAGCCATTGTGGAATGGATGTCAAAATCACTCTCGACTGTCTGCGTGTCACAATTATTGAACTTGAAATCTGAATTTCACATCAGTGAGATTTGTTTTGATCGTTTGTTACTGATTATCAAAAGTATGTTGCCACAAGATGAGAAGTTACCTAACAATTTTTATCGTGCAAAGAAGATGGTCACTGACTTAGGGCTTGGATATGAGAAAATAGATGCATGTCCTAATCATTGCATGCATAGATATAACGAGGATAAAAGTAGGTATCATGTTCCATATGTGGTCATTATAGATTCAAGCCTAAGAAAGGGGACAATTCAAAGCAAAAGATATACCATATATGTCATTGCGCTATTTTCCTATTGCACCGAGATTGCAGAGAATGTATATGTCACCAAAGATAGCTCAACATATGAGATGGCATGCGGAAAGAGTACACCGACAACATAATGTAATCAGTCTCCTGCAGATGCCGAAACTTGGAGTCACTTGTTTGGTGGTTCTTATCGTGTACATGCTCCTCATGAACATTGAATCCTGGACCAGCAGCATCTATGACCATATCAACATATGAACTTCCACATCCAACATTGGCAGGCTCGGCAAGCTCGTAGGACCACAATGTTTCACCATGACATATCCAGTTTGCATAATCTTTAACAAACCCTTTCTGTATAAATGACGTTGTACATCCCATGTTGTCAGCCACTTCAATTCTTACAGACTACACAAGGACATCGGATACGACCCTCACATCTACAGCTTCAATAGGATTTCTCAAAGCAAACTGAATGAATCTCTCAGCTCCATTTTTAAATTCCGTAGACACCACTTGATCAACTACTCTACGGTACGTCCATGAACGATCTTTAGACATTTTCCCTGTGCGAATGAATGTAAACACACAAAACTTTAACATGTTTAACAAAATAAGAAGTTCAACCCTTTCACATCGTCCATCTCTGTCATTTTAAATAGGAGGGAAATATCTTTAGATTTTCACTTTTTAACCCATCTATGAAGGTTTGATCGCACGATTAATTACTATATGTTTGTGTTATTTGCTAAAAATTTCGGCTGCATCTCCCCACACCTCTCTGATATACCACAAAATATTTATTGATTAAGAAATTTCTTAAGCACTTACTAATAAGTGGTTAAGAAAATAATCAAAATCAATAAAGGTATATCAGAGAGGAGTGAGAAGACGCAACCAAAATTTTAACAAACAACACAAACACATATAGTAATTAACCACCTAAGTACGATCAAACATTCACAGACTGTCCAAACGGGACAATTCAAGACTTTGAGTTAGATATCACGTTATCATTTAAAATGAGAACGTGCACATCAATCCCAAAGTCTTGAATGGGTAGGTTGATTGACACGGCTTAACACGCTCTCCTAAGATGCGTGCAATGTTAGGTTGCACCCACGCATCTCAGCTCACATACAACACCCAACTAATTAAATATTGACAAGATAATAACACATTCTAAAAACATAGCAGTAACATGTGAAATTGGCAATATGCACACAATGAAAACATGAATTTTATTTAACATCCAACACATCATAAACATGCTAATAAAAATGTTTGAACATAATAAAAACAATTACAAAATAGATTTTATCATAAATGTGAACAATCTTTTAATTGATATTAGAGATATAATGTTACTGCAAAATGCATATAAAACTTCTAGACATTAAAGTATTATTGACAGGAAGCCACTTAAACTGCTTTAATATGTCAATATGTACATTAAACTAAGACCATAACAGGTCAAAATTATGCCTCTTTCATTATTGTCGTTTCTCATTATGAAACATCACACATACACACACACTATATGTCGAATGCCAGGAAGTTCGCGAAAGATCAGCTGGACATTCTATCCAGCTGATTAAATCATTACATACTACTGGGTTAATCATGCATGGTGCATCTTTAATTGGATCCTCTATTTTCTTATAATTACTCTGCATGTGGACATAGCAGTAAAAAGAAGAAAATGAGGAAGAAATCGGTACTACCCATTTGTACCCACTGCAAAATGTTTCCTTGGTTTTTAACATTTTAGATCCCTCTCACCGCACTAATTGAGGAGGAGCCCATTAATCTGTACAAAAAATCTAGTACATACAACCCCTATTATGCTAGAGGAAGCTCACCCACCACCTTCCAAGAAGCTTTTAGTACATTCACTAGACTACACTAATCTAACTTATAACAAGTCTGCCAACATCTAAGAAATTCTCAGCACAACTCCTCAATCAAAAGACTTTGGACTTCTATAAATTCTGAAACAGTTGTCTTGATGGAAGGGACTCGATGGAGTCAATAATTTTCATGTCCAAATGTAAGTTAAAATCTTAGCTCCTCAACAAGTGTTTTAACGAAATTCCCACTTTACTTGCTTAAACCTGAGTAGTATTATTGTTTTAACTGCCCTCCTGGATGAAACGCATTGCTTGGCATATGTCTGTGGTCCAGAAACAAATACATCAACCATCAATTGTCCTACAAGCATGTTGAGTCACAGGTGCTAAGAGTATTAAATGGCAACGATCGATATAAAGATTCTCTTTGTCCAAGAACTACATATCATATAATTTTTGTATCTTGGTCATGAAGCCATCTTTGATCTCCCTAAACTTGCCTAACAAAGAATGAGAAAATGTGTTAATTGTAGTCACGGACGCACTGCAGGGAGAGATAGAGAGTCAGGAGAGAGAGAGAGATAGACGGACAGAGGGAGGGCCGGAGGGGGAGAAGGGGAAGCTAGGTGGGGGGAGAGGGCAGGGGGGAGGAGGAAGGAGGTTTGTGGGGGGGGCAGGGAGGGAGGAGGAAGGGGGGCAGGGGGGTGCAGGGAGGGAGGAGGAAGGGGGCAGGGGCGGGGCAGGAACGACCTTGGGAGGGGAGGGGGGTGGTGGACTTACCGGCGATGGAGAGGTGGGAGTGGCCGAAGACTGGGCTCCACACGGCGGTGGCAATGACGTCGTCCACAGTGGCTGCAGGCGGCGGGGATCAAGCAATGACGAGCAGGCGACGGCGAGCAAGTGACGGCGAGCAGGCGACGGTGAGCGGGCGACGGCGATGTGGGCGATGGCGAGCGGGCGCGGCGTCGACGGCGAGCAGGTAGGGACAGCGACGATGGCAACAGACGGCGGTGACGTCGATGCCGGCGAGCAGCAGGCGGCGAGAGGGGAAAGACGAGAGGAGGGAAAACTTTGGTCGGGGAAAAACTTTGGTCGCGGCGAAGGGGGGGAGGGGAAAAAAGTTAGGTGGGGAAAAAAGTAGGGCATCAGAGACCGCTTTGAGACCGACATAAAGTCGGTCGCAAAATGGGTCTCAAGTGTGCGACCGATAATATGGGTCGCTATTCAGTGGAAAATAGCGACAGATTAAGCGACCGATTATATCGGTTGCAAATTCAGTCGCTATTCGCGCTTTCTCTTGTAGTGTTAATCGAAATATTTTCTTACGCATTACCTGCCAAAATGGTAAAAGGTATACCATGCTTGTTGTAGATGTAAAACCTCCTGAGCTCATATAGCTCACCCCTTCTTTTAACTTTTTTAGGTACTGAAATAAGCAGATCTGAATCAAGAATTAGATGGGGAAGATGTGTGAAGAGAGACCTGAGTCCTTGTAGGCTATTTTGACGATAAATATGTTTAGTGTCTTTATCTTGAGAATGTTATAGGCTATGGTGTCTATGGTGTAGGACACAAGGATGTAATCCCTACTTTGAGAATTTGTTGATATGTTTTGTATTAATTTGTAATGATGATTGTGTAAGAACTTGTTCTAGATCATTTATCTAACTATTAATGTTGTGGCATATCCAACTGTTTACAACCTTTTTGTGACCATGCAATTTAGCTGCATTATTCACTCGATATATGTTTTGGGGTGTCACATCAGCAACTTTGTTTTCTTCTTCATCAGTAGATCTGAGGTTTCTGTCTTAACTTCCTTTAAGATCAGTTCAACAAGAGCTTTGTAGGTCAAGGCCGGCCTCATCAATATTAATTCTTCATTTTTCATAAATTATTTGTCACTTTTAGTGTTAAAAGATGGCAAATAATGTAACAACTTGGATTTTTAAATCCCAAATAAATGGGTATAAATTAGTGGACAAGATTGAGTAAGGTCTCAATCAGGATAATTAAAGTAAAGAAGCCAATAAAGGGAGTCTTCCGATGCGTGGGAAATTCGTAAGAGGAAATCACTAGTACCCCCTACTGGTTACAGCTCACCAGCCCTTCGACTGGTCAAAATATGACGTTGTCAGCCGAAGTGAAACTTCATATATGACGAAGTAAGACTTCGTATATGTCGAAATATGACATTGTCAGCCGAAGTGAAACTTCGTATATGTCGAAATATGACATAATTGTCAGCCGAAGTGGAACTTCGTATAAAACATAACAAATGCAGTCAGTCGAAGCAACACTTCGTATATGATAAAGTGGATGACGAAGTGGAACTTCATATAAAATAGAACAAAACATAGTCAGTCGAAGCAATCAATATATGTTCCTTTAGTAATCGATGTCATGTGAACAATATGTTGGCCCAATTACTGTTGGCAGCAAGACTAACCTAGAGGGGGGTGAATAGGTAATCTGAAAAACTAAAACAAAAATCACCACTTGAAAATGTTTGGTTAGTAAAATAAGCATGTGCAATGGAAATTAAAGGTGCGAAAGGAAGCACACAAGGAACACAGAGATTTATCCTTGTTCAGCCCTTCCAAATGGAGTCCTACGTCCATAGTCCCCAAGCAAACTCTTGGGATTTCCACTAACCACCAAGTAACCTTGGTCTTCCCTTAAACAGAGGCATACAACACCCAGCACCCCAGCTAGTCTTCTCTCTTTCTGGGTAAGAAGGCAACCCACTGTTTCACCTCAGCCAGGTGCTTCTTTTATGAGCTCAAAAGCAACTCACTGGTACACACCCCAGTAGGTCTTCCCTTCTAATCAAGGGGAATAGTGGTACAGACCCCAGATGGTCACCACCAAGCGCAAGCTGGTCTTCCTTTTAATCAAGGGGAATGCTTGCATAGCAAGCCTTCTCTTCCAACTGAAGAGGAACACTTCTGAACATAGAAGCAAGCACCTAAAGTCCCTAGATCAAGCTCAAGATACACAATGAAATGCTTGATCTGAGACTGAGCGTAAGAAAGAAAAGGTTTACAGTAACAGACTCTTCTTAGGCTAAACCCCTAGCTCTCTCTCTCTCTCAAATACACAAAGACACATTGAGAGAGAATGAGGAAGAAGGAAGATGACTTGAATGCTTCAGCTTGAATGGGCTCGAGCTCTCTTCCTTTATTGCTTGAGTGTGTATAGCATTGGATGCTCACTGGATGTACACTCCTTGAATGATCTTCAGGTTCTCTCACATTTCTTTTCTTTTACTTCTCCCTTTTATGGAGCAGCTTGAATAGATCCATTGATAGATGGCCGTTGGAGTTTCTAACTCTCTTCTTTTTCTTCTCGCCTTCCTTCGAGTCTAACGGCTTCCTTCCTGTGCTTACTGGCTACTTGGAAGTTGGAATGGAGGAAGATGTTCGAATTGGTGCGCACTTCCAAGGATGCCAATAGCAGGTCCAGATGTTGACTAAGAGTAGAAGTGGAACCTGCAGACATTAAATGCAAGGCAGATGATTAGACTCGTAAAGTCTTTTGTCTGGTGGCTCATACCTCTTTTACCTTTGTATGTATTCCTACAGATAGCTAGAAATAGAATGTAGGTGCTTTTTTTGTTGCAGAAAGGAAGAGATCCTATGAGACAAGCAAAAGATCTTCAGTCAGAAAATAATAAGTTAAGATATAAAGTACATTTAAGTTTTCATGGGCACCAAATATTTTGAAAGGTTTGAAATATAGAGGCAATTGATGTTTCATAAAGGTAGTCGATATTTAAATGAAGAGCAATCGATGTTTAAGTGAAGTAGTCAATGTTATGAGGCAATCGATATAAAGAGGCAATCGATGTTTGAACATAATAGATGTTTAAGCATAATCGATGTGAAAGTAATCGATGTTTAAACGTATCGATGTTTGAACATAATCGATGTTTAAACGTAATCAATATTTGAACATAATCGAGTTTAAACATAATCGATGTTTGAACATAATCGATGTTTTAGCATAATCGATGTTTGAACACAATCGATGTTTAAGCATAATCGATGTGATGTTGAAACAGTAATCGATGTGGACTTAAAACAGTAATCAATGTGGACTTATTATTCTCCAATCGATGTGGCACTTAGTCAGAATCGATATGTATTGAACAGCAATCGATTGGGCTTTTTAGTGCAAATCATGAAACGATAGTGCCATAGTTTATTATATTTGTGAGGGGAATATGATATTAAATATATTCATTATATTTAAGTTAATCATGAGTTTTGTTATCACCAAAATAAATGATAAAATATAAGAGTGGTTCAACTTTTTTTTATCAAAAAGGTGCCCAGCAGGATCAGCGACCAGTCGAGTGCATCCCACCCCGCAGGGTGAAATGTTGTCACTCCCCCAGGCGATTACCTTGCTGCACCAAATTTTATATATATGAATAAAAATGATACAAATCTACGGGGCATACCCCTGAAACCAAAAAAGGAGTTATACAACTCTAAAACTCCCAAGACCCAGGCGATCACCAACAAGAGCAGGGAAACAAGATTTAGGGAGCTGGGAGGAAGAAGGAAAGACCCCATTACATCGAACATTGCAAGCAAAATTAGCCAAAGCATCAACAACCTGATTTGATTCCCTATACACATGTGAAATCCGGACATCATACTGCTGCACAAAGTCAAAAACAGTCCTTAGTAAGAGTGGTTCAACACAATCGATTTCCTTAGTAATCGATGTTCAAGTGGAACAATCGATGTTTCCTTTAGTAAATGATGTTCCAGTAGTAATCGATGTTGGCCCACAATCGATGTTTAAGGACAATCGATGTTGATCCGCAATCGATGTTTAAGTAGTAATCGATGTTGTCTTCTATCGATTGCCTTTCTTTTTGCAATCGATGTTTCTCTTTCACCGATCGATTGCTCCTTATGACAATCGATTACCTTGTTAATTGACAATCGATTGTCTGGGTATTCAACCATCGATTGCCTTGTTATACAGCAATCAATATAGCTCAAACATAAAGCAATGGAGGCCTTGTCCCCCATCATAACAGGACTATCTGGAGACTTAAATATGGGAAATATTTAGATAGTTTGTGCTTAGAACTGACCCTTAGGCACATCACATTAGGAGTTACGAAAATAAAGACATGGCCTAGGCATGGTGGGTCTATCCTTTTCCAGATCAAGTCAAGGATAAGTATGACAAGGGTATGGCCTAAAGTATGATAGATTTTGACTGTCTGTCCTTCTTGTAGACCAAGTCAATGTTAGGTATGGCAGAATATGGTTTGGGCATGGCCTATGTATGGCCAGATTGGAATTTCTATCCCTTTTTGTCCTTCTATAGAAATAAAGAAAGGGTCCTAAATGGGACCAAAAGAACTCTTAAATAAGCCATGTGGCCCTTCTTGGCCAAACTTGATGCCTTCTTCTTATTCTTGAAGGCAGTTTGGAGCCTTCCCTCTGCATTCTATTTGCCATAACCTGAGTGGACCCAAGGGTATTCTTGGAGCTTGAGAGCCCCTTCTTCCTTAAAAGCAACTACTGGAAAAGCTTGGAAACCTGACATAAGGAAGAACTCTGGAGCTGGAGGAATGATCATGCAGCTTGGAGTTTGAAGCATGGAGAGCTTGGAAGTTCTTCATCCTTGGACCACTGCCTCGACCTGCTGGATCTGGACTTCAAGGAGTTCTTCCTCTAAGCCTGCATCAAACAATATGAGTGGATTTGAAAGAGCAACCCAAAAAGGTAGGTTTTTCACAGGCACAAATTAAAAATGCTTGTTCTTGTTCAAATTATTCCAGGATTTTTAAATGTTAAGATGTAACATCGCGTGCTTTTCGGATCCATGCGGATCATGTGTGTTGTGGATGTGGCGGCCGTTGTGAGGCCAGTGTGAGTTGGTTGTGTGGAATGTGTGGTTTGTTCAGGTGAGGTGCAGGTTTGGTCCTGAAATGGAATAGGACCTGTTGCAGTTGAGTTAGAGTTGACGGCCAGGTGTGGCCATTGACTTGTTGGCGTCCAGGTAAGTGGCCATTGACTGCATGAATTTAACGGCAATCTTGATGGACGTCTAGTCTTGGCGGTCTGATTGGCTACACTAGGGTTGATGCCAACCTGTATGACCTGCAGAATATAGTCTACCCGAGAGCAGTCTCCTCTGCCCAATTCCCCTCTCCCTTGCCTGGATTTCATGCCTTTTGCTTTCCCAATGCTTCCAATTGTTGTAAAGAATAATTAAAGAAACGTGGAACGTGTGGCGGTGACGAACGCGTGAGGAAACGCCGGTGCGAGGCGTGATTCCCGTGGGAGCTCGTGGAGGGTTCGGCGTGGATTGGGAGATTTCGGGAGGTTTAAGCGTGTGCTGAGGTAGGGAATGACCCTTGTAATTCCTACAGGTCGTGATAATGAAATTAGATAACATGAATCTACATGAAAATGGTGATTTCGGGTCATGGTATCCATGCGGGGGATAATGGGTGGTTTGAGTAATTTAGCAAACGAATCATGATGTTTTGAGTTGTTTGGGATTCATGCATATCAGAGGAAGTGTTTCCTCATATTTTCTCGATGATTACGGGATCAAGTATGCTTGAGAATCAGTTAGGGTTTCTGTAGGAACTGGAGTCGAGGAGCTTGGCGTCAACATCGTTGGACGCCAGGTTCTTCAGCTGGGAACTAGACGGCCAGATACCTTGCCGTTTACATCCCATCGACGGCAGTCGATGTTTCTGTCAGCATGCTTTTGCTTTAAATATTGATATAATGAATATCTGTTGGTATTAAGTGGTGCAACGATAATCGTGGTGCACCCATTGCCCGTGTTTTCTGGGACCAGCGTACTGAGTACGCCGTTGGTTGGTTCTTTACGTGTTTAAGTGGTGTTCACGTGTGGTGAACTACTAGTGCATGAGGTTTGTGCGAGACTTCACATGGTTTGTGTGTGACGTGCACGTGGTTTTGTGTACGTGGCGAGTAGTACGACGCCTACCGTGGTTACCTCTCCAGTTGGGTGCCCAAGGTTCTTTGTGAGCTAGGCTATTAGCTCGGGGCTTTGTCCCAGTACTTGTGTTGTACCGTCGAGGTCTGTGTCATCTGACCTGGACACCCTCACTCCTGTATTTGAGTTGTACGTCCGGCTGAGGGAAAGACGACAGTGGGACAGTGACACTTGTGTTTATCTTTAGTCACTTGTAGCGCGCTCGTAGTTGGGGGTACGGACACCAGTAGTCGACACTGGTTCCCAGCTAGTCCTTTTCCAGTGCCTCACTCAAGCGATCCCGGGCCAGGGTCTCTGGAGGTGCTAGGCATGGGCCTGTGACCGTGTGGTCCGCAGGTGGTGGTGTTTGGTTGGTCTCCACAATTGCTTGACCTTTTCACGTGGAGCGGCAGCTGGACCTTTCGTCCGTGGCTGCGAGACTGAGAGGTAGACCTGTGTAGCTTGTCCGAGTGAGTTTCTAGTGTTGCGAACCAGTTCACATGGCTCGTGTTTGGCTGTCTCTACTTTAGCTTGTACACCTGTACTGGTTTGCCGTTTAATTTTACAGTTGTTTACGTAGTCGGCAGACGGTGAGTACTTTTACAGCTTTCATATCCTGCTTAGCTGTTCTATAAATTGTTGGTACTGTTTACTGCCTTTGTAACTGTGGTTTTGGTTTGCTCGATTTTGGGGGAGTTCCCTACTGAGCCAATGACTAGCGAGGCTCACCCCTACCCCCACAGGTGAGAGCGAGGAGGATGTTTCACGACCGTCGTCCAGTTCAGAGCCGCGCCATAGCGGTGCAGGGTCGGTACCTCCAGCTGTGTAGTAGCAGCTCCAGCAGTGTAGTGTAGTCAGTTGTTATTTTCTTCAATTGTACCTCGGGGTATGCCCCAGTCTCTTGTACTTCTTTTCAGTTTTATGGAAATATGGCTATGTAACTTGTGAAATATATAAAATGTGGTGTGTTCCTTTGTGTTTACACGGACTGTGGTTTGGTATCCCTTGCGAGGCTTCGGCCCGTTCGCGGGAGGCGGACTCGGATCAAGTACGTTATTGGTTTAACGGGCTAGGCCGAGGTGTTCCGTCACAGTTGGTATCAGAGAGAGGTCCGTGTTAATAAAATGGAACTAGAAAGATACATAGCCTTATTTCGGTCTTTGTACACTACTGGTAGGGACCCTGGTTTTTGATAATTTGTTGTTTGATTTTTGTTTGGTGTTTTGTTTATATAGAAATTTTTGGAATGGCTGATAGAAGAGATTGGGGTGGTGGTGGAGATGATCCGGAGGAAAGTACCCAGCGTATGATAGAAAGAATTTGGGAGAGCCTCACAGATATTCGGGCGAGGATGGATCAGCAAGCGTCGGTACCACCGGTTGCAGTGCCACCTGGGGATGGAGAGACTGTACCTGTGACGGAACGCCTCAGCCAAGCCCGTTAAACCGATAACGTACTTGATCCGAGTCCGCCTCCGCGAACGGGCCGAAGCCTCGCAAGGGATACCAAACCACAGTCCGTGCAAACATAAAGGAACACACAACATTTCATAAATATAATTCACAAGTTTACATAGCCAAATTTCCACAAAATACTATAAAAAGCTACAAGAGCCTGAGGCATACCCCGAGGTACAACTGAAGAAAGTAAACAACTATCTAAACTACACTGCTGGAGCTACTCTGCTGGAGGTGCTGACCCTGCACCGCTACGACGCGGCCAAACTGGACGTCGGACGAGAAACGTCCTCCTCGCTCTCACCTGTGGGGGTAGGGGTGAGCTCTCTAGTCACTGGCTCTGTAGGGAACTCCCCAAAAACGAGCAAACCAACACCACAGGTACGAAGCAGTAAACAATACCAACAATATAGAACAATAAGCAGGTAAGTAAAGCTGTAAAAGTACTACCGTCTGCCGACTACGAGAAACAACAATAATAATTAAACGGAAAACCAGTACAGGTGTACAAGCTAAAGTAGAGACAGCCAACACGAGCCACGTAAACTGGTTCACGACCACAGAAACTGACTCGGACAACTAACACAGGTCTACCTCTCAGTCTCGTAGCCATGGACGAAAGGTCCAGCTGCCGCTCCACGTAAAAAGGTCAAGCAACTGTGGAGACCAACTAAACACCACCACCTGCAGACCACACGGTCACAGGCCCATGCCTGGCACCTCAGGAGACCCTGGCCGGGCTCTCTAGAGTGAGGCACTGGAAAAGGACTAGCTGGGGACCAGTGTCGACTACTGGTGTCTGTACCCCCAACTACGAGCGCGCTACAAGTGACTAAAACAAACTCAAGTGTCACTGTCCCACTGTCGTCTTTCCCTCAGCCGGACGTACAACTCAAACACAGAGTGAGGGTGTCCAGGTCAGACAACACAGACCTCGACGGTACAACACAAGTACCGGGACAAAGCCCCGAGCTAACAGCCTGGCTCACAAAGAACCTGGGGCACCCAACTGGAGAGGTAACCACGGTAGGTGTCGTACTACTCGCCACGTACACAGAACCACATGCACGTCACACACAAACCACATGAAACCTCACGTAAACCACAAGTAACCACGGTCCACTACATGTGAACCCAACTGACTCGCGTAAACAACACGCAGTCACCGAAGTAAGCAACTAGCTGCATACCTTGTATGCTAAACACAACAACCAAGTGCACTCAGTGCACCTTATGTGTTAACACACATGTATTATCAATAAATATCATAATTCAGTCTTTGCTGTTCATAGCCAGTAGGCGGCAACATCGACTGCCGCTTACACCCAGTCAATGGCAAGGAACCTGGCCGTTCACATCCTGGCTGAGGAGCTAGGCGACAAGCGATCTTGACGCCAAGTTCTTCGGCCATAAACCCTGCAGAAACCCTAATCCGGCTCTGCGGGCTTTCCAGCCATTTTAACTACTGAAAAACATGCAAATGCAGTTCCTTTAGCATGCTAATACCCAATATAACCCATTATAACATGCCTCGTGCATTAAACTACTCAAACCACCCATTATCCCGTATGGTGCAACATGATTCAAACATGCATTATCATGCTAGTTCAAGTGGTTATGATGTGTTTAATGTTTCTATAGAGCTACCAGGGTTCATCCCCTACCTCAGAATGAGTTAGAATCTCCCGCAATCTCCCGGTTCACGCCGAGCCCTCCGCGAGCTCCCACGGGAATTGCACCACGCCGCGACGTTTCCTCTCATATTCAGCAACGCCACGCATTCAACGATCGTCCAACTACTCCTCGGTACCTGATAGAAGCTTCAGAAACACCGGGGCGCGAAGCTGGGGCAAGAGGGGAAGAGAGTGAGCTGAGAGAGCTGCCCTCGGGTGAGCCTATAACCTGCACCATTCTCAGGTTGGCGTCAACCCCCATGCCGCCAACAGCAACCGCCACCCTCTGCGTCCACATCTACTGCCGCCAAGTTCATGCAGTAAACGTCCACTAACCTGGACGCCAACAGTTAACGACCACCCCTGGCCGCCAACTTCAACTGAACAGCAGCAGGTCCTGTTTCATTTCAGGACCGACCCTGCTCTTCACCTGCTCAAACCACACATTCACACCATGCATTCCACACAACCGACTCACATTGGCCTCACAACGGCCGCCACAACCACAATACACACGATCCGCATGGATCCGAAAGGCACGCGACGTTACATTACTATCATCTAAAAAGAAAATTTCGACCTCGAAATTCATAACACATTTCAAAGTTAAACAAGTTATACATACACACCTTTACAAGTACTATCATCTAAAAAGAAAATACACAAGCTTACTCAAACAGATAGGGATACCCTATAGCCATTTCCGCGGCCAACTCCCAGGTATCCTCACCACCTAATCTATTTTCCCATCTCACTTTAACTAGCTCAATTTCTTTATTTCTCAGCTTCTTCATCTTTCGATCTGTGATCTGCACCGGATATTCTGGCATAGTCATGTCCGGCCTCAGGTCACTACCTTGGTATCTGATTATTTGAGCTGGATCTTTAATACACTTTCTTAACATGGAGACATGGAAAATATCATGAACATCTGCAAAATCAGCTGGCAAATCCAGTCTATAAGCTGCTTCCCCAATTCTTTCAATCACCTGGAAAGGTCCCACATACCTTGGACTCAACTTTCCAGATTTACCAAATCTCATAATACCTTTACTTGGGGAAACTCTCAGAAAAACAAAATCTCCCACCTCAAACTGAAGTGGTCTCCTCCGCACATCTGCATAACTTTTCTGCCTACTTTGAGCTGCCTGCAATTTCTCTTTAATAAGCTTCACCACTTCCGTGGTTTGCTGAATCAATTCAGGACCCACTAACTGCCTTTCTCCCACTTCATGCCAGTTCAATGGGGTTCTACATGGCCTTCCATATAAAGCTTCATACGGTGCCATCCCAAGACTGGTATGATAACTATTATTGTAGGCAAACTCAACCATTCCCAAATGATGCTCCCAACTGCCTCCCCAAACTAAACAACAAGCACGCAACATATCTTCAATTGTCTGAATAGTCCTTTCAGTCTGTCCATCTGTTTGGGGATGATAAGCGGAGCTATATCTCAACTCAGAACCAATTACTTCTGCAGACTTCTCCAAAAACCAGAAGTAAATCTTGGATCTCTATATGATACAATAGTCTTGGAATACCATGCAGTGGAACAATTCTTTCGACATAAATATTTGCCAATGTCCACTGTCCAAGACATACTCACTGCCACTAATCTGCATACCTTAGTCAATCTGTCAACAACACCCATATTCCATTATGCCCGAACTCGACCTTGGTAAACCTGCCACAAAGTCCATCGCAATATCATCCCACTTCCACTGGGAATAGGCATGGTTGCAATAGACCTCTAGGCTTCTGATGCTCTGCTTTAATTTGCTGACAGATAGCACACCTTGCTACAAATTCTGCTATTTCTTCTTCATATGAGGCCACCAAAAATGCTTTCTTAAATCATGGTACATTTTAGTACTACCCGGATGAATAGTGTACCTAGATTTATGAGCCTCTTCCAGAACTCGCTGCTTCACCTCTCTCTCTACAGGAACAAATAACCTGCCCTGAGCCTAACCACACAATTATCATCAATAGAAACTCCTTCCATTTTCACAATTTCAGGTAGACCTGCATCTGCTCTCTGAGCCTCAATGATCTGCCAATATAAAGACGGCTCTACGCACTGGCAACTAAAATTGCCCGTCGCTGACTGCTGGGCACATACAAGGAGTTCTCTGCTACTCTTCATACAATTTCATTCTTAATCATCATCAAATTCATATATGCCTTTCTGCTCAAGGCATCTACTACAACATTGGCCTTACCCGGATGGTAAGCCAAACTAAAATCATAATCCTTTAAATATTCAATCCATCTGCGCTGGCGAAGTTCAAATCTTTCTGCGAGAAATATACTTCAAACTTTTATGATCTGTAAAGATTCTCAAATCTCTCGCCATACAGATAATGCCTCCACATTTTCAAAGCAAAACACACTGCTGCAATTCCAAATCATGAGTGGGGTAATTCTCCTCTGCTGGCTTCAATTGCCTGGACGCATAAGCTATTACTTTGCCATGTTGCATAAGCACTACGCCAAGTCCTCTCCTTAAAGCATCAGTATACAACATAAAACCACCACTCCCTGCCGGTAATGTCAATATAGGTGCTGATGTAAGTCTTTTCTTTAATTCCATAAAACTTCTTTGACATTCACCGGACCACAAAAAGGCACTCCTTCTGGTCAGTCTAGTCATAGGTGCTGCAATCTTAGAAAAATCTTGAATAAAGCGCCTATAATAACCTGCCAACCCCAGAAAACTTCTAATCTCGGTTATTGTCTTAGGCACTCCCCACCTAGACGCAGCTTCTACTTTACTCGGGTCCACTGCTACTCCCTTAGCTGAGATAACATGACCCAAAAACTGAATTTCCTTCAACCAGAATTCACACTTACTAAATTTAGCAAACAGCTGGTTATCTCTTAACAATGCAAGGTAAACCTCAAATGAGCTGCATGCTCCTCTTCAGATGCTGAATAAATTAGAATATCATCAATAAAGACCACAATAAATTGATCTAAATATGGATGAAAAATTCTATTCATCAGATCCATAAAACCTGCAGGAGCATTAGTCAACCCAAAAGGCATTACCACAAACTCATAGTGACCATATCTGGTTCTGAACGCTGTCTTATCTATATCCTTCTTGATTCTCAACTGATGGTACCCGGACCTCAAATCAATCTTAGAAAACACCTTTGCTGATTGCAACTGATCAAATAAATCATCTATCCTTGGCAACGGGTACTTATTCTTGATGGTCACATCATTCAATTTTATATATCAATGCACATCCGAAAACTTCCATCTTTCTTTTCACAAATAAAATCGGCGCTCCCACGGGGAATGACTCGGTCTAATAAAACCTTTCTGCAACAACTCTTCTAATTGTTTTTTCAATTCTTTAAGTTCTGCTGGTGCCATCCGATATGGAGCTTTGGAAATCGGCATGGTACCTGGCAGCAACTCAATAGAAAAGCCTCTCTGTGTGGAGCTAAACCAGGCAAATCTTCCGAAAAAAACATCAGCAAATCCCTAACCACGGGAACTGCTTCAATTAGCTGACTGGCCTCTACCAAACTTACCGAGGCTAAATACGCCACACACCATCATTTATCAACTTTCTAGCTTTAATTGCAGAAATTAGAAACTTGGAGGTATAAAAAGGCATACCTTGATATTCAAACACTGCACCATTAGGATGACAAAATCTGATCCTTTCTTTCTGCAATCTAACATTGCTCCATACATTTCAAGCCAATCCATACCCAGAATGATATCATAATCTGACAACTGCAGGGCATATAACCGACCCGGCATCTGGTTCCCTTCAATCATAACAGGAGCTTCATCTATATAGCTCGAAGTGAGTAAGAACTCACCTGAAGGAACCTCCACCACTAACTCACAAGACTTCTCTTCTAAAGGATGAGCTATGCAATCCAGAAATTCTTCGGAAATAAAAGAATGAGAGGCACCCGAATCAAATAAGACTCTTGCTGAATATTCATAAAGAGGTAAAGTACCTTCTATCATGTTGACGCCTCTGCCTGGGCTCGGGTGATAGCCATAACCCGGCCTCTTCCTCGCTGTGCGGTGCTCCTCTGCCACGACCTGCCTGTGGCTGCTGGAACTGCTGAGGCTGCTGCTGCTGCACACCTCTGCCATACCCATACTCTCTTGCATAAGGACAATTGCGGATCAAATGTCCCGGCTGATTACAATTATAACATCTATACCCTGGAGGAACAATAGGCTGCCTGGCAGTGCTCTGCTGCGACTCCACCACCTCAGGCCTACCACGGCCTTGCTGCAATTGCTGACGACCTCCCATCCTCTTCCTTTGCCTTTAAATGCTTGCTTTAACTTCTGCCCCATTTCCCGAAACCAGATGAAGAAGGTCCTGCTGGTGCCTTGCCCTTGCTTGCACCTACTGTCTGCTGCGGTAGCCGGAAACTACCTGAACCTGACTCGCCCACCTGACGAGTCCGAATAGACCTCTCCAAAGTAGCTGCCCTCTGTGCTGCTTCTTCCACTGTCTTGCACATGAGAGGTACTATCGCATCCTGCAATTCCACTCTCAATCCTCTGATAAAATACTCAACCATCATGTTATTATCTGAAACCACATATGGCGCATAACGGCTAAGTGCCATAAATCTCATCTAGTACTCTAAGACTGAAGAGTTACCTTGCTGAAGAGTTCGGAATTGCTCTCTTTTCACTTGCTGCACTTGGATCGGAAAGAATGTATCATTAAATACATCAAGAAACTCCGGCCAAGTGATAGCTTCTTCCGTCCTGCCTGCAAAAGTGGTTTGCATCTTCAATCGCCACCATTCCAAGGCAAAACCTCTCAACTGATAAGCAGCTAATACCACTCTATCTGCTGTCGGACACCTCATAGTCGCAAAAACTCTTCTATTTCATGAACCCAATGCTCAGCTGTATCTGGATTCGGCCCTCCTGAATAAGTAGGTGGGTGCAATCTCAGAAATTTCTCCACCTGCATCACTGGTTCTTCTGCTATCAACACTGGTGGTGGTGGTGGCACAGGTGCTACAAAAGGCACCTCCACTCTCGGCGGAACTGGAGCAACAGGTACAGCCTCTCCATCCCCAGGTGGCACTGCAACCGGTGGTACTGGCGCCTGCTGATCCATTCTCGCCGAATATCCGTGAGGCTCTCCCAAATTCTCTCATCATACGCTGGGTGCTTTCCTCCGGATCATCTCCTCCACCACCCCAATCTCTCCTATCAGCCATTTCAGAAATTCTACATACACAAAACACCAGACAAAAATCAAAACCCAAATGATCAAAAACCAGGGTCCCTACCAGCAGTGTATAAAGACCGAAATAAGGCTATGTATCCTTCTAATTCCCTTATATTAACACGGACCTTGCTCTGATACCAACTGTGACGGAACGCCTCGGCCAAGCCCGTTAAACCGATAACGTATGATCCGAGTCCGCCTCCCGCGAACGGGCCGAAGCCTCGCAAGGGATACCAAACCACAGTCCGTGTAAACATAAAGGAACACACCACATTTATATATAATTCACAAGTTTACATAGCCAAATTTCCACAAAAACTATAAAAAGTACAAGAGCCTGGGGCATACCCCGAGGTACAACTGAAGAAAGTAAACAACTATCTAAACTACACTGTTGGAGCTACTCTGCTGGAGGTGGACCCTGCACCGCTACGACGCGGCCCAGAACTGGACGTCGGACGAGAAACGTCCTCCTCGCTCTCACCTGTGGGGGTAGGGGTGAGCCTCTCTAGTCACTGGCTCAGTAGGGACTCCCCCAAAACGAGCAAACCAACACCACAGGTACGAAAGCAGTAAACAATACCAACAATTTATAGAACAGAAGCAGGTAAGTAAAGCTGTAAAAGTACTCACCGTCTGCCGACTACGAGAACAACAATAATAATTAAACGGCAAACCAGTACAGGTGTACAAGCTAAAGTAGAGACAGCCAACACGAGCCACGTAACTGGTTCGCGACACCAGAAACTGACTCGGACAACTAACACAGGTCTACCTCTCAGTCTCGCAGCCACGGACGAAAGGTCCAGCTGCCGCTCCACGTAAAAAGGTCAAGCAACTGTGGAGACCAACTAAACACCACCACCTGCAGACCACACGGTCACAGGCCCATGCCTGGCACCTCAGAGACCCTGGCTCGGGCTCTCTAGAGTGAGGCACTGGAAAAGGACTAGCTGGGGACCAGTGTCGACTACTGGTGTCCGTACCCCCAACTACGAGCGCGCTACAAGTGACTAAAACAAACTCAAGTGTCACTGTCCCACTGTCGTCTTCCCTCAGCCGGACGTACAACTCAACACAGAGTGAGGGTGTCCAGGTCAGACGACACAGACCTCGACGGTACAACACAAGTACCGGGACAAAGCCCCGAGCTAACAGCCTGGCTCACAAAGAACCTGGGGCACCCAACTGGAGAGGTAACCACGGTAGGCGTCGTACTACTCGCCACGTACACAGAACCACGTGCACGTCACACACAAACCACGTGAAACCTCACGTAAACCACAAGTAACCACGGTCCACTACACGTGAACCCAACTGACTCGCGTAAACAACACGCAGTCACGAAGTAAGCAACTAACTGCATACCTTGTATGCTAAACACGAGAACCAAGTGCACTCAGTGCACCTCATGTGGTCAACACACATGCATTATCAAAAATATCATAATTCAGTCTTTTGTTCATAGCCAGTAGGCGGCAACATCGACTGCCGCTTACACCAAGTCAACGGCAAGGAACCTGGCCGTTAACATCCTGGCTGAGGAGCTTGGCGACAAGCGATCTTGACGCCAAGTTCTCCGGCCATAAACCCTGCAGAAACCCTAATCCGGCTCTGCGGGCTTTCCAACCATTTAACTACTGAAAAACATGCAAATGCAGTTCCTTTAGCATGCTAAACCAATATAACCCATTATAACATGCTTCGTACATTAAAACTCAAACCACCCATTATCCCGTATGGTGCAACTTGATCCAAACATGCATTATCATGCTAGTTCAAGTGGTTATGATGGTTTTAATGTTTCTAGAGCTACCAGGGTTCGTCCCCTACCTCAGAACCGTTAGAATCTCCCGCAATCTCCCGGTTCACGCCGAGCCCTCCGCGAGCTCCCACGGAATTGCACCACGCCGCGACGTTTCCTCGCGCAATTCGCAACGCCACGCGTTCTACGATCGTCCAACTACTCCTCGTACCTGTTAGAAGCTTCAAAACACCGGGGCGCGAAGCTGGGGCAAGAGGGGAAGAGAGTGAGCTGAGAGAGCTGCCCTCGGGTGCCTATAACCTGCACCATTCTCAGGTTGGCGTCAACCCCCATGCCGCCAACAGCAACCGCCACCCTCTGCGTCCACATCTACTGCCGCCAAGTTCATGCAGTAAACGTCCACTAACCTGGACGCCAACAGTTAACGACCACCCCTGGCCGCCAACTTCAACTGAACAGCAGCAGGTCCTGTTTCATTTCAGGACCAACCCTGCTCTTCACCTGCTCAACCACACATTCACACCATGCATTCCACACAACCGACTCACACTGGCCTCACAACGGCCGCCACAACCACAATACACACGATCCGCATGGATCCGAAAGGCACGCGACGTTACTACCTTAGCTCCAGTCCCCCAAGAGTAGAGGTGCCTTTTGCGCACCCGTGCCACCACCACCACCAGTGTTGATAGCAAAGAACCATTGATGCAGGTGGAGATTTTCTGAGATTGCAGCCGCCTACTTATTTAGGAGGGCCGAATCCAGATACAACAGAGCACTGGGTTCATGAGATTGAAAGAGTTTTTTGCAACTATGAGATGTCCGACAGCAGATAGAGTTGTGTTAGCTGCTTATCAGTTGAGAGGTTTTGCATTAGAATGGTGGCGACTGAAGATGCAGACCACCTTTGCAGGCAGGACAGAGAGGCTATTACTTGGTCGGAATTTCTCGATGTATTTAACGATACATTCTTTCCGATTTAAGTGCAGCAAGTGAAAAGAGAGCAGTTTTGGATGCTCCAGCAAGGTAACTCTTCAGTTTTAGAGTACCAGATGAGATTTATGGCACTAGTCGTTATGTGCCTTATGTAGTTTCAGATAATAATATGATGGTGAGTACTTTATTAGAGGTTGAGAGTGGAGTTGCAGGATGCGATAGTACCTCTCATGTGCAAGACAGTGGAAGAAGCAGCCCAGAGAGCAGCTACATTGGAGAGGTCTATTCGGACTCGTCAGGTGGGCGAGTCAGGTTCAGGTAGTTTTCGGCTACCGTAGCAGTCAGTAGGTGCAAGCAAGGGTAAGGCACCAGCAGGACCTTCTTCATCAGGCTTTGGTAAATGGGGTCAGAAATTAAAGCAAGCATTTAAAGGCAAGGAAGAGGATGGGGAGGTCGTCAGCAGTTTCAGCAAGGCCGAGGTAGGCCTGAGGTGGAGGAGTCGCAGCAGAGTACTGCCAGGCAGCCTATTACTCCACCGGGTATCGGTGTTATAATTGTAATCAGCCGGGGCATTTGATCCGCAATTGTCCCTATCCGAGAGAATATGGGTATGGAAGAGGTGTGCAGCAGCAGCAGCAGCCTCAGCAGTTTCAGCAGCCATAGGCAGGTCATGGCAGAGGAGTACCGCAGCAGGCAAGAAAGAGGCCGGGTTATGGCTATCACCCGAGCCCAGGCAGAGAGGCATCGAATATGATAGAAGGTACTTCTACCTCTTTATAATTATTCAGCAAGAATCTTATTTGATTCGGGTGCCTCTCATTCTTTCATTCCAACGAAGATTTCTGGATTGTATAGCTCATCCTTTAGAGGAGAAGTCTTGTGAGTTAGTAGTGGAGGTTCCTTCGGGTGAGTTCCTACTCACTTCAAGCTATATAGATGAAGCTCCTGTTATGATGAAGGGAATCAGATGCCGGGTCGGTTGTATGCCCTGCAGTTGTCAGATTATGATATTATTTGGGTATGGATTGGCTTGAGGCTTATGGAGCAATGTTAGATTGTAGAAGAAAAGGATCAGGTTTTGTTATCCTAATGGTGCAGTATTTGAATATCAAGGAATGCCTTTTTATACCTCTAAGTTTCTAATTTCTGCAATTAAAGCTAGGAGTTGAGAATGCTGGATGTGTGGCTTATCTAGCCTCGGTAAGTCTGGTAGAAGCTAATCAGCAGTGGAAGCAGTTCCCGTGGTTAGGGAATTTGCTGATATTTTTCCTGAGGATTTGCCTGGTTTAGCTCCACATAGAGAGGTGGACTTTACCATTGAGTTGCTTCCAGGTACCATGCCGATTTCTAAAGCTCCATATCGGATGGCACCAGCAGAACTTAAAGAATTGAAGAAGCAGTTAGAAGAATGTTGCAGAAAAAGGGTTCATTAGACGAGTCATTCCCCGTGGGAGCGCCGGTTTTATTTGTGAAAAAGAAAGATGGAAGTTTTCGGATGTGTATTGATTATAGAAAGTTGAATGATGTGACCATTAAGAATAAGTACCCGTTGCCGAGGAATAGATGATATGTTTGATCAGTTGCAATCAGCAAAGGTATTTTCTAAAATTGATTTGAGGTCCGGTACCATCAGTTGAGAATCAAAGAAGAGGATATAGATAAGACAGCTTTCAGAACAGATATGGTCATTGAGTTGTGGTTATGCCATTTGGGTTGACTAATGCTCCTGCAGGTTTTATGGATTGATGAATAGAATTTTTCATCCATATTTAGACCAATTCATTGTGGTCTTTATTGATGATATTCGATATTCTGCATCTGAAGAGGAGCATGCAGCTCATTTGAGGTTTACATGCAGTTGTTAAGGATAACCATTGTTCTCTAATTCAATAAGTGTGAATTTGGTTAAAAGAAATTCAGTTTTGGGACATGTTATCTCAGCTAAAGGAGTAGCAGTGGACCCAAGTAAAGTGGAAGCAGTAATGAGATGGGAAGTGCCTAGACAATAACCGAGATTAGAAGTTTTCTGGGATTGGCAGGTTATTATAGGCACTTTATTCAAAAATTTTCTAAGATTGCAGCACCTATGACTAAATTGACCAGGAAAGGGGTGCCATTTGTATGGTCCGGTGAATGTCAGAAAAGTTTTATGGAATTGAAGAAAAGACTTACATCAGCACCTATATTGACATTACGGCAGGGAGTGGGGTTTTATGTTGTATACTGATGCTTTAAGGAGAGGACTTGGAGTAGTGCTATGCACATGGCAAAGTAATAGCTTATGCGTCCAGGCAATTGAAGCCAGCAGAGGAGAATTACCCACTCATGATTGGAATTGGCAGCAGTTGTGTTTGCTTGAAAATGTGGAGGCATTATCTGTATGGCGAGAGATTGAGAATCTTTACAGATCATAAAAGTTTGAAGTATATTTTCTCGCAGAAAGATTGAACCTTCGCCAGCGCAGATGGATTGAATATTTAAAGGATTATGATTTAGTTTGGCTTACCATCGCGGTAAGGCCAATGTTGTAGTAGATGCCTTGAGCAGAAAGGCATATATGAATCTGATGATGATTAAATAATAGAAGTGTATGAAGAAGTAGTGGAGAACTCCTTGTATGTGCCCAGTAGTCAGCGACGGCCAGTACTAGCTGCTAGTGTTGTAGAGCCATCTTGTATTGGTAGATTATGAAGCTCAAAGAGCAGATGTAAATTTAGCTGAAATTGTGAAAATGGAGGAGTTACCATTGATGATAATTGTGTGGTCAGGCTCAGGGGCAGGTTGTTTGTCCAGTGAAAGAGAAGAGAAAGTAAAGCAGCGAGTGCTGGAAGAGGCTCATAAATCTCGGTACACTATCACACCGGGTAGCACTAAAATGTATCATGATTTAAGAAAGCATTTCTGGTGGCCTCATATGAAGAAAGAAAATAGCAGAGTTTGTTGCAAGATGTGCTATCTGTCAGCAAATTAAAGCAGAACATCAGAAGCCTGGAGGTTTGTGCAATCGCTGCCCATTCCACAGTGGAAATGGGATGATATTGCTATGGACTTGTGGCAGGTTACCAAGATCGAGTTCGGGCATAATGGAATATGGGTATTTGTTGACAGATTAACCAAAGTGTGCAGATAGTGGCAGTAAGTATGTCTTGGACAGTGGACAGATTAGCAAATATTTATGTTGAAAGAATTGTTCCACTGCATGGTATTTCGAAGACCATTGTGTCTGATAGAGATCCAAGATTTACTCTGGTCTTGGAGAAGCCTGCAAAGAGTAATTGGTACTGAGTTGAGGTATAGCTCCGCTTATCATCCCCAAACAGATGGTCAGACACAGAGGACTATCCAGACGATTGAAGATATGTTGTGAGCTTGTTGTTTAGTTTAGGGAGGTAGCTGGGAGCATCATTGGGAATGAATGGTGAGTTTGCCTACAATATAGTTATCATACCAGTCTTGGGGCACCGTATGAAGCTTTATATGGAAGGCCATGTAGAACCCCATTGAACTGGCATGAAGTGGGAGAAAGGCAGTTAGTGGGTTCTAATTGATTCAGCAAACCACTGAAGTAGTGAAGCTTATTAAAGAAAAATTGCAGGCAGCTCAAAGCAGGCAAAAAAAGTTATGCAGATATCCGGAGGAGACCACTCAGTTTGAAGTGGGAGATTTTGTTTTCCTGAGAGTTTCTCAAGTAAGGGAATCATGAGATTTGGCAAGACTGGAAAGTTGAGTCCCGTATGTAGGACCTTTCCAGGATTGGGAATTGACGAGCTCATGAGCCCGCAGAGCTTATAGATGTGATATAGGGTCGCACATGTTCAGATGACAGCATTACATAAAGATCAGCTCAAATAATCAGATATAAGGTCAGGTCACTGACCACGGTAGGACTATGAGGCCGGATATCCGATGCAGATCACTGATCGAAAGATAGAAGAAATAAAGAAATTAAGCTAAGAATTGAAGCTAGTTAAAGTAAGATGGGAAAATAGTGGGTGGTGAGGATACGGGAGTGAGCTGGGGAGATGGCTAAAGAGTATCCCTATCTGTTTGAATAAGCTTTTGATATCTCTTTTTAGATGGAGTAGGCTTATAAAAAGTGTGTATAAGTTGAGTTTTGTGTGTTTGAGTTGATTTAATTTAGATGTAGAATGTATCGAGGGTGCTAATTTCGTTCGGCCATGCGGATCCTGTGTGTTGGGGATGTGGCGGCCATTGTGAGGCCAATGTGAGTTGGTTGTGTGGATGGAAGTGGGGTTGTTCAGGTGAGGTGCAGGTTTGGTCCTGAAATGGAATAGGACCTGCTGCAGTTGAGTAGAGTTGATGGCCAAGTGTGGTCGGACTTGTTGGCGTCCAGGTAAGTGGCCGTTGATTGCATGAATTAACGGCAATCTTGATGGACGTCTAGTCTTGGCGGTCTGATTGGCGACACTAGGGTTGACGCCAACCTATATAACCTGCAGAATATAGTCTACCCGAGAGCAGTCCCTCAGCCCAATTCCCCTCTCCCTTGCCTGGATTTCATGCCTATTGCTTTCCCAATGCTTCCAATTGTTGTAAAAGAATATTAAAGAAACGTGGAACGTGTGGCGGTGACGAATCACGCGAGGAAACGTCGATGCGAGGCGTGATTCCCGTGGGAGCTCGTGGAGGTTCGGCATGGATTGGGAGATTTCGGGAGGTTAAGCGTATGATGAGGTACGAGGAAGACCCTTGTAATTCCTATAGATCGTGATAATGAAATTAGAAACATGAATCTGCATGAAAATGGTGATTTCGGGTCATGGTATCCATGCGGGGGATAATGGGTGTGTTGAGTAATTTAGCAAACGAATCATGCTGTTTTGAGTTGTTTGGGATTCATGCATATCAGGAGGAAGTGTTTCCTCATATTTTCTCGATGATTATGGGATCAAGTATGCCTGTAGAATCAGTTAGGGTTTCGCAGGAACTGGAGTCGAGGAGCTTGGCCGTCAACATCGTTGGATGCAGGTTCTCAGCTGGGAACTAGACGGCCAGATACCTTGCCGTTTACATCCATCGACGGCAGTCGATGTTGCCATCAGCATGCTTTTGCTTTAATATTGATATAATGAATATCTGTTGGTATTAAGCGGTGCAAACGATAATCGTGGTGCACCCATTGCCCGTGTTTTGGACCAGCGTACTGAGTACGCCGTTGGTTGGTTCTTTACGTGTGTTTAAGTGGTGTTCACGTGTGGTGAACTACCAGTGCACGAGGTTTGTGCGAGACTTCACGTGGTTTGTGGGTGACGTGCACGTGGTTTTGTGTACGTGGAGAGTAGTACGACGCCTACCGTGGTTACCTCTCAGTTGGGTGCCCCAGGGTCTTTGTGAGCCAGGCTGTTAGCTGGGGCTTTGTCCCGGTACTTGTGTTGTACTGTCGAGGTCTGTGTTCGTCTGACCTGGACACCTCACTCCTGTGTTTGAGTTGTACGTCCGGCTGAGGGAAAGACGACAGTGGGACAGTGACACTTGTGTTGTCTTTAGTCACTTGTAGCGCGCTCGTAGTTGGGGGGTACGGACAGTAGTCGACACTGGTCCCCAGCTAGTCCTTTTCAGTGCCTCACTCTAGCGAGCCCGGGCCAGGGTCTCTGGAGGTGTCAGGCATGGGCCTGTGACAGTGTGGTCCGCAGGTGGTGGTGTGTTTGTTGGTCTCCACGGTTGCTTGACCTTTTCACGTGGAGCGACAGCTGGACCTTTCGTCCGTGGCTGCGAGACTGAGAGGTAGACCTGTGTTAGCTTGTTAGAGTCAGTTTCTGGTGTCACGAACCAGTTCACGTGGCTCGTGTTTGGCTGTCTCTACTTTAGCTTGTACACCTGTACTGGTTTGCCGTTTAATTATTATAGTTGTTTACGTAGTCGGCAGACGGTGAGTACTTATACAGCTTTCATATCCTACTTAGCTGTTCTATAAATTGTAGGTATTGTTTACTACCTTTGTACCTGTGGTTTGGTTTGCTCGGTTTGGGGGAGTTCCCTACTGAGCCAATGACTAGAGAGGCTCACCCTACCCCCACAGGTGAGAGCGAGGAGGACGTTTCACGACTGTCGTCCAGTTCAGAGCCACGCCGTAGCAGTGCAGAGTCGGTACCTCCAGCTATGTAGTAGCAGCTCTAGCAGTGTAGTGTAGTCAGTGTTTATTTTCTTCAATTGTACCTCGGGGTATGCCCCAGGCTTTTGTACTTCTTTTCAGTTTTTTGGAAATATGGCTATGTAACTTGTGAAATATATATAAAATGTGGTGTGTTCCTTTGTGTTTACACGGACTGTGGTTGGTATCCCTTGCGAGGCTTCGGCCCGTTCGCGGGAGGCGGACTCGAATCAAGTACGTATGGTTTAACGGGCTAGGCCGAGGTGTTCCGTCACATAAGAGCCTAGAGGAACACCTATGATTTGCCTAAATGTCTGATCAGTAGAGGGTTAGGATTTCCTAAACCTCACCCCTCGCAAGACTCACCTTGTTTCAGCCTGTTCCTGATAAACCTGACCCTTGTTCCTAGGAAACATGGCCAGTTTTCCTTGACCATCACAGATAGGAACCCCTCCGATTTGTCCATGTCACCATTCACCTCTAGACCATTAGACTGGAAATGCACACTTCAAGATTGATCATATGCTGGTTCCATCAACCTCCTTGTTGGAATCCTTACCTAAGTCTCTTGTCAACTTTGACTTCTTTCTTGTTAAGCTTCAAATGGCCCTTCTAGCCACTTCGATTGTTCTCTTTGTTAGGATCGGGTATTCGGTGATGGCAAAACTAGAAGGGGGTTGAATAGATTTGCAGCGGAAACTTAAGCAATTTAAAAATTACTTCAAAACAATGAATCTACTCAATTAAAAACCCCACTAATCTGATGTGATTTAGTGCACAAAGTGTGTGAGATAATGAACAATCAGATTATGTGAACTAGTGTGTGAATGTTAAGAGTTTAATCGAACCCCTATGCATGCATCTAATGATGAGACAATATCAAACCATTGCACAAAGATTTTTAAGTGGTTCGAAAATCACACCACGTGACTCCTACGTCCACCCTCACACAGTGAGGACACACTACTCAAAGATGAGTACAACACACACCCTAAGCATGACGACTCATCACACACACACACGCTAGATCAAGTCCACAATAGATCAAATCCTCTAGCCTTGATCTGATCAACACACCACACACAAAGAAAAAATGCTTATAAGTGAGTTCAACCCTACAATCCACACACGCACGTTGTCTGAGGCAAACACGCACTCAGAACAACCGCACACACGTGGATCAAGCACAGGGATGCTAAAAACACTTCCCACACATACAGAATAGTGAAAAGTATGAAAGGAGAAGAGTTCTAAGATGTAGAAACAAATCCAGATGTGAATATTCATGGTGGTCGTCCAGAAAAACTTCAGGCTTCCTGTTGATGAAGATCAAATGATGCAGACGAAGCTTGATTCATGGACAACCGACTTCAACTCCTCGTTCTCGAAGGATCTTCCTGAGTAGCAGGAGGGTTTGAAGTAGAGCAACAGGGAGAGAGCCTTCCTTTGGATTTGATAGGATTTGGTATGGTGGCTTCTTGCTGCGAAATACCTTCATATGATGTATATATAAGGGTGTCCAAGTATGGGAGTCGTGCTTAAAGGAAACACCCCAATACAAATCATATCTTAATCTCGTATCTAACTTTCTCTACGTCTGTCGATAGGCACTTGATAGGTGTCGACACCTACTACAGATTCTGGTTCCAAAACCATGATGTTGTGGAAAACATTATCTATCGACAGGCGATTTGCTGGCTGTCGATAGGCAACCTGTATCTGTCGACAGGTGCATTTCAGATGTCGACACATACTACATTTTAAGTGTTTCCAGTAGCTGTTCGTTCTAGATGGGTCTATCTGTCGACACATGCCTTGGGGTCTGTCGACACATGACCACTTGAAGTGCTTTTGAAGGTCTGTTGCACTTGTCTTTGGTGCTTGTCTTGAATGCATTCACACCTACATTAACATTCATTGTAAGTGAGATATACTAAATACATAGGTGATCATTAAAATAATTATTTCATTTATTATTTCTTCCATGTCTTGACCTCAAGTTATCATGTTTCCAGCATTTACACAACATCAATTATGTCACACATCATCAAAAATATTTATGCACACATCACACACATGTAACCCAACATTCTCCCCTTTTTGATGATGACAAAATTACAATTGATATTTTCTCCCCCTTTTGACAACATTCAAAAGACAAATCATGCACACATGGATAAGAATGAAGCAAAGAACTGTGTTTTCAGTCATTGATCAATAAGTACACACAGTTACAAAAGTACATCCATGCATGAAATAAAGAAAAGCAAAAGAAGGGCAATGACATAACTGACAGAACTAACAGACTCACGAACCAATCCTAGTGAAAATAAAAACCAGATGACCCCAAGATAAATCTAGACTCTCTAGACATCGTCATTCCCAGGAGTAGGGGGATGACGGAAGTCATGAAAACTCCTATGTAAAGTGACCAAGTTGCTGTTGAATGTGAGTTTGAGAAGCAGCAAGGGTGTCCATTCTAGTGTTGCTGGCCAGAAGTGTTCCAGAAGGGGATTTTGACATAAATGGATGGAGAATGAGTGTCCACATGGGATTTTAAAGTTGAAAAACTAGCTTAATCCATTACAAAATGTCATAAACACTAGAATTAAGACACATAAAAATTTACAATGGGTAAGAGATAATACTCTGGAAAATCTTAAGTTATAGTATTTGGAATACATCGTTCAAAAACATATGAAAATAAGATACCCCTTTGAATAAAACCATGTAGAAAAACATGTTCCGGGGGGTGATATTCAGTTGGTACATGAAAGTAATGTTACATGAGAAATTAACAATAAAAAACATATCGTCCTTGATTAAAAACGTGGAGGCTACACTCTATTTATTGTATTGAATTATTTCTTTTGTCATCAAGTTAATTGGGAAAAGTAGTAATTAGGATCACTGTCACCTTTTGACGTGAAGGTGAACATTTGGGATGCACGTACCCCCATCAACCCAGTTACTCAGTGTGAGTGACCATCATACCATGTGCAGAGATAATGAATAGAGACTTTTGGCGCGAAGGTAGACATTGTGATGCCCATGTGCCCGATTACTCAGTGATGCTAATCATGTGCTCTGCCTTTGTACCATTTCATATTTTTTGTTTGAACTTGAGTTTAGAAATAGGTAGCTTTTCTCCTTTTTTTGTTCTTTTTTTTTAAATGTGGAAAATCAAGGTCAAGGGTTATTTAAGGTCAAAGGCCAATGTAAAAACATTACGTTCAATAAACTTCTTACTTGTCAATCCATTTTAGAAAACATGATCATCCACAAGGGAGTTATTCAAGTGAGTTAGGTTAAAACCCTTATATTTGTTCAATGTGTTTAGATGATACAACCTAGACTCATGCAAGAATATTATTTCAAAATCATTGTGATTTAATCAATGTCTCTGGTACTATGTGAGTATGAAAGGTTGTAATGAATATTAAGGGACCAATTCTCTCCTTCACAAAGATAATGAACAATCATGAAGAAAGATGGATGAATGTGGAGAATTTCACACATAAAGGGCATCTGTTGACAGCAAGAATGTGGCTGTCGACAGCTACTGTCAAAACAGAAATACAAGAGTTCTGGAAGAGGCCATCTGTCGACAGTGAAGAAGGGGTTGTCGACAACTACTGTTCTGCTTCAAAAAGACAGTTCTGGAAGAGTTTATCTGTCGACAACTAGAGTTGTCGACAGGTACATGAAAAAAAAAAATAGTTTTAAGGATTCAATTGAGTGACATAAAGACCAAGAGTTTGGGAAATGAGTATACAAAGAATATGAATGGTTTCCTCAACCATTTCACTGAAACCACCTTGACTTACTCCCATAGTGTGGGCTGTGTGTAAAGCAACATTCAACCATTTCAAGCAATTCAAACAATGATATTCACATCCATGGCAAGCATTTGCCAAAGAAGAGACATTCATAAGCATATGAGCACATAATTTCATTCTATTTCAAAAAATAAATGAGCCAAAACTAAAAGAAACTAAATGCCCCATTTGAAGTTGATGACCCTTATGTGCAAATTGACTATGGATACTTGACGGAGGATGATTTCTCACGCATAATGATAGTTTCCGAACAAGCCTGACTATTCTTCCACATTTCCATTTGATATACCACATAGTCATTACACACAAAGATCATTTACTTTAAAATCGGGCATTAGTTTCATTGCATTTTGCATAAGCCCAATTCTCTTCTCAAGGAGGTGAACCTATTTCTGACAAAGGTTTGGTGAAAATATCAGCCAATTGCTTTTCAGTTGGAATGAAGTCAAGTTCTAGGTTCTTGTTGGCTACCTCATCTCTCAAAAAGTGATGCTTATCTCATGTGTTTGGTCCTTGAGTGTTGAATTGGGTTCTTTGAAAGGTTGATAGCACTAGTAGTCACAAAGAATAGGTGGCATCCAATGTCAATGTGTAGTCACACAATTGACTTTTGATCCACAAACTTGAGTTGCACAACTCCCTGCAGCAACATATTATGCCTCTGTAGTGGAGAGGAGCAACATGAGTGTTGCTTCTTGGATGCCCACGAAACCATGCAACCACTTAAGAATTGACAATACCCATAATACTTTTCTATCAATTTTACATCCAGCATAGTCAACATCAAATTATGAGACCAAATCAAGGTTGCTACCTGCTGGATACCATAAACCCAAATAATGTGTACCTGAGAGATATCGAAAAATCTTTTGACTGCAACAAATGGCTTTCCTTTGGACTAGATTGGTATCTAGCACAAAGGCAAACACTGAATTGTATGTCCGTCCTACTTATAGTAAGGTACAGGAGAGAGCCAATCATACCTCGGTATTGCTTCGCATCTACCATTTTACCTTTCTCTCATTTTCTATTTTACATTTGTGCTCATTGGTTGTAGAGGCTGGCTTGGCTTATTCGAACTGAAATCTTTCAGTAGCCCTTGACATATTTTTCTTGATTGATGAAGAAGCCATCTTCATATTATTTTACCTGCAAGCCAAGAAAAAATTGAAGCTCCCCCATTAAATCATCTCAAATTCACTGTGCATATGTTTTGAGAATCTTCACACAGTGAGGGGTAGTGGAACCAAAGATAATGTTGTCCACATAGACTTGAACAACAATTATATGATTTCAAACATATTTAGTGAAGAGTGTTTGGTCCTTTACCTCTGGAGTAGTTTTTACTCACCAAGAAATTGCTCAGATAAAAATAAAAAATCCATTTCAATTCCAGCAGTTCAAATCTAAAGTGATAAGGAGATTTTACTGAACAGTCTTCAATCACAGTCTAAAACAAAAAAAAAAAATTTACCTTTGTTCTCCAATCATTCTTACCTTGCACAACCAATGTCATGAATCAGTTTACACTGTATGGCTGCAGGACATCTCAACTTGTTGATCAAGCTGGTTTGGGACCCACACTTGCTTGGGTTTTGCAATGACATTAATGTTAGGATTCAACAATGATTTCAGAATCCAAAATGATTTTATTTTTGGAATAGATGTATTTCTTTCATAATGGAACTATGAGCAGCATTAGTTACATACTCTTCTTTAGTCTGTTCAATGCATCTACGTTTTCATGAAATATTTTTTTTTAGGACTTTTAGCATGAAGAACAGAACACTTCTTTTGTCCAGCAATCATGTTCTTATGTACATGGAATTTTTAGTAATTTCAGCATGAACATGATTTTTATTCCTATGTACATAGGCATGTGTATGAACATGGGGCTTGGGAACATGCACAAGATGATCATTATATGCCAACAGTCCCTAGAGATATGACCATGTTTATGACATGTAAAGCATTGGACAGACTTGGCATATTTATGAAAGTGTTGACCTTTATTCCTACAGGATTTGGCAAGGTGACCAGGTCTATTGCAAATTAAAGCAAAAGAGTTGAGTATTTACTGGAGCTACCATAGTATGAGTGCATTTGTTGGATCTCTGAGATCCTCTAGAGTACCTTGATTATCCTTGGGCTGAAAAGGAGGGGGTGGTACCCTTTGGTAGCTCTTGACATGATGTGAAGGCATATTGTCTTGGATTTTTCTGGGCTGTGGGGAGGAGCTTGTGGAGACCTTGTGAGTCATGTTTTCTATTTCTTTTTCTTTTCTGGTTTTCAGTTGAAAACATGGTTCTTCCCATTTGCGTATTTTGTTCAATTTATCATTTTATTTTTGAACATTTTTTGAACATGAATATTAACAAGTTTTTCTTAGGTGAAACAGAATTCTTGTTCTTAGAAACATTGACAAATGAGGTCTTTGTTTGTTTTCAAAATCTTTTTGTTCAAGGGGTTAAATCATAAACCCTCCTTTTGAAAATTGACTTTTATTCTAAGAAGATTATCCAAATTCTATGTCCTTGAACAAACTTAAATAAGGCAGATTTTAAACTCTCAACAGTTTTGTTCAATTCAGAAATCCTCTTTTTAGATTCTTGATTTTGTTAACAACACTTCAAGTTCACTTGCCAATTTCCTTTCAGCTTTTAATGAATTAGTTCTTTTTCTGAAGTTTGAAGTTGATTTGTCTTGACATCCAGACCATTTTTCATTTGTTCTTTTCAATTTCACTTGAACAATTCGATTTCCAAGTCAAAATTTCTCTTAGAATTGTTGCATTCATCATTTAATGGTCTATCATGATACAAGCATTCAATCTTCTTTCTAAGATGATTATTCTCCTCAACCAATTGGTTGCATTTTACTTTTATTGATGATCATGAGCCATGTTGGAGATTTGTTGTTCAATTGATCATTATCAAGTTTGAGATTCTCATTATGATCAATCAATTTTCATTTTCATTTTTCAAATTAAAATTTTCAGATTCAACCTGATCATGATCTTCTTTCAATTTAGAAAGCTTGTTCAATAGTTCTAACTTCATTCTTCAATTTTTCATTCTCCATTTTCAATTTTCATTTTCTTCATAGAATGCTTGAGCATATCAATTCTCATTTCATTCTTATCCAATTTTTCTTTTAGCTTCTTGTTTTGAGATTTTACCTTCTTAAATTGATTGGACAAGTACTCATAGCATTCTATCAATTCATCATAGGATATATCATTCTCGAATCAGAGTTAGATATTGATATATCAAATGGGTCTGAATTGAATTTACCTGACCTTTGAGAGTTTCTTGACTTCTCTGACATATGTGATTCTTTAGATTTGTCTGAACGGGAAGAGCCTTTTAAGCTACCATGAGCCATGTAGCATTTTCTTCTGTCCTTTCCAGACTTGCTTGTTTTTAAAGAGGAGACCTAGATTTTATCAACCTTGTCATCAAACTCAATTATCATAGGTCTATTTATGATACTTGAGAACTCAGCCATATTTCTGAGTTGCTTCAGATGATTAGACCAGTCAACAGAATAGAGTCAGATCAACAAGTAATCTATCAGTTCAAAAGATCAAATGATGTTCCAAAAGATTAATCACAGCAATCAGATCAGATCAGAATCAATGAGCGATTAAGCACAAAAAATAGATCTGCCAAATCACAACCAATGAACAGAAAACTACTCTGATACCAATTGTTAGGATCAGATATTCGATGATGGCAAAGCTAGAGGGGGGTTGAATAGATTTGCAGTGGAAACTTAAGTAATTTAAAATTTACTTCGAAATAATGAATCTACTCAATTAAAAACCCCACTAATCTAATGTGATTCAATGCGCAAAGTGGTGAGACAATTGAACACTCAGATTATGTGAATAGTGTGTGAATGTTAAGAGTTTAATCGAACCCCTATGCATGCATCTAACAAGAGACAATATCAAACCATTGCACAGAGATTTTTAGGTGGTTTGGAAATCACACCACGTGACTCCTACGTCCACCCTCACACAGTGAGGGACACACTACTCAAAGATGAGTACAACACACACACACTTGAGCACGACGATTCAATCACACACACCACACGCTAGATCAAGTCCACAATAGATCAAATCCTCTAGCCTTGATCTAATCAACACATCACACACACAGAAAAACTGCTTATTAAGTGAGTTCAACCCTACAATCACACACGCACGTTGTCTGAGGCAAACACGCACTCAGAACAACCGCACACACGTGGATCAAGCACAAGGGACGCTTGAAACCACTTCACACACACAGAATAGTGAAAAGTATGGAAGCAGAAGAGTTCTGAGATGTAGAAAAAATCCAGATGTGAACTCTTCGTGGTGGTCGTCCAGAAGAACTTTAGGCTTCGTGTTGATGAAGATCAGATGATGTAGACGAAGCTGATTCGTGGACAAACCGACTTCAACTCCTCGTTCTCGAAGGATCTTCCTAGAGTAGCAAGGAGGGTTGAAGCAAAGCAGCAGGGAGAGAGCCTTCCTTTGGATTTGCTAGGGTTTTGGTATGGTGGCTTCGTGCTGCGGAAATACCTTCATATGATGTATATATAAGGGTGTCCAAGTATGGAGAGTCGTGCTTAAAGGAAACACCCCAATACAAATCATATCTTAATCTCGTATCTAACTTTCTCTACGTCTGTCGACAGGCACTGATAGCTGTCGACACCTACTACAGACTCTGGTTTCCAGAACCATGATGTTGCTGGAAAACATTATCTGTCGACAGGCGATTGCTGGTTGTCGATAGGCAACCTGTATCTGTCGACAGGTGCATTTCAACTGTCGAACATACTGCATTTAAGTGTTTCCAGTAGCTTGTTTGTTCTGGATGGGTCTATCTGTCGACACGCTGCCTGGGGCTGTCGACACATGACCACTTGAAGTGCTTTTGAAGGTCTTTTGCACTTGTTGGGTTGCTTGTCTTGAATGCTTCACACCTACATTAATTCATTGTAAGTGAGATATACTGATACATAGGTGATCAATAAAAGCATTATTTCATTATTCATTTCTTCCATGTCTTGACCACAAGTTTGTCATGTTTCCAGCATTTACAACAACATCAATTATGTCACACATCATCAAAAATATTTATGTACACATCATCACACATTGTAACCCAACACTCCTTTAAACTAATTTTGACTGGTCCTTGTGGCAACTATGACTGGCCCTTTGTGGCCACTCCGATTGGCCCTTCCGGCCACCTCAACTGTTCCTTCTTGTATACATCAACTATCACTTGATTGGCCCTTCCAGCCACTATGATATGTCCTATAGGAGAGCAACCAGCATGACATTAACCTAAATACCTTGTACATGTTAAAAGTGGTGTGAAGATTATTCTAATGATTCCGAAACACTTGATTCTGTCTCCTCTGTGATTCCACTGAAATTCCACCTTGAATCTGTTTGTCTCGAATCTGAACCCAAGGAAAGGTATAGGAAACTCCCTTGAGCTTGCTTGCATGACTTGATCCATCATGACAGCTTAAATCCTTGCTAATCTGTACTCTTAAGTTCTTGATCTGAGCTTATATTATTGACTTCTTGATATCCTACACTTCTGTCCTTCTTGACTCTGAATGGCCATATGTTCTTAAATTCGGCACTAGTGTTGGGATGATATCCCTGATCAAATACTGCGCAATGGGGTCTGATCCGATCTTGGGGAGGAGCATCCCGACGTACTTATAACTTGGGGAGTAGGATCAACAAATTTGAGCGGTGCTTGGCATTGACATCCATATGTATGCAAGATTGAAAAGTCTTTTGTTATATGATATGAATGAAGCACGATGTGCTATTTGATATGATATGTTTTATGCGCTCATTTGACTGGTAAGTTTGATTCGTTTGAAATGGTCAATGTCTGTTCTTGTCACATGTTTGATTGGATCATAGTTTGACGATGTATCATTCTCATGACTTGACAATTAGCATGATTTACTTTGAATTCTGTAATATGCAATCTTGTTGCCTTGATCTCATGCTTACTTACCTTGACATTTAGTCTGCTAAAATGTTAATAAGTATATTTTGTCCGCACCATGGAGATATAAATCTACTGGACTAGTTTGCTCATAACCTATTAACATTTTCAGGTAAATTTGGAGCATGTTTAGCATGTAACCACCATAGTGTGGAGAGCTTGGAAGCGCTTGGGAGGAGTGGAGTTCAAAATTCTGAATTTTGATGTGTTGAGTAATTCATGTATCATATTTGTAAACCACTATGGTCGGATTTGTGAGGTGTGTTTTTTGAAAATTAGTGTTTGTACAAACCGGGCAATGAATAAAAGGAAATAGTTGATGATTTGTCTAAGTGTACGAATCACAGATGTGGGGATCATATATCAATCATATTGTATTTATGTGTCGAGATTATATGATTATTGTGGCAAATGTGATTGCAATAGGTGTGTCAATTTTGGAAATTCTAAGTGGAATCCGTTATGGAAGAACCTTATTTTTAGCGAAATTATTGTGGGCCCTAATTAAGTGGTTAAGGCTCGGCCCCTTTCATCCTCTCATTTCTATTTGATTTGAGTGTCACGTCCCGGTGTATCTTGAGGTGTTTGGTCAAGATTTATGATGATGGATTTAATTCGGATGAATTTTTGAATTTCCACAACAATTATGACATATGAATTTTGGGGGCGTGACAAATAACCAATTAAAGAGGACAAATAACTTTAATATATAAAAATATTTATCTTCCTTAGTTGCTTATTTATCACATTTAATGTTAAAAATGACAAAAATAAAAAAAAGGATAAATAAGTTTTACATTAAAAATATGAATCTATATGAAAAATAGAGAAGACAAATTAAAAATGGTGGAACACGCATGTGGCTTGCAATGCACCAATGGCATGCAGTCCTGTGCCTCAGGTAAGTATTTTCCTTCCAAGTTTGTCTGAGCATGCCCCATTTATGGTCGTCTTATAGCTAGTCAGACCCACCTCTACAGACTCAAATTTTGAACAGAGAAAGACGTAAAGTGGGGTGGTGACTGGTGAGGCAAGCCAATGAGATAATGCGTGCTGAGACATTCCCTTTTGAAAAAGAAATAACAATATATTTGCTTCTTTAATTGAGATTTCGTAAGCGGATGTCAAGCCGCCTCTTCCTTCGTCAAAACCGGCGAACATTAATAATCCATTCGGTCTGGCCTGGAGGTCGATCTGGTACTCCAAAATAAGCAATTCCACCGCTCATATATAGATAGATAGTGCTGGCCAAGCAAACCCACCCGCGGAGAAACACGAAACCCAGTTGGACGTGCGTGGAAGAAACAAAGAACAGGGAGAAGCACACTGGAAGGAAACGACGATGAGTCATCCTCCCATTTATAGAACCTGTGAATGGTGACAAGAGAGTGCAGTCCCAACAATCATCCTTGGGATTTCGAGGAAGCAGTATCCGGTTGTTAGTAGTAAAAGAATAATAATTTTAGCTAATGATCATAGAATATTCCATTAATATAGAGTCTGTTATTATGCAGCCCGCGACCAACTTGTACAGGTGTAAGAAGCCCAGCTGGTTCCCCCAGCGCCTCCCTGCAGACAAGATCCAACTCCATATATACATGAAGTCACAATATGTGCTCCCGCGATCGGGTTCTCTTGGCTCATGTAATTAATAATTCTGCAATATTGTGAATCCTGTTGCATGAAACTGCTAATAATAATTATAAAAACGATCTAGCCATCATCATCATCATCAGAGCCTTATCTATTATTGGGGTCGGCTACATGAATTATTTTCGCCAAATATTTCTATCAAGTGCTATAATCGTGTTTAAATCAAGAAGTCCAAATCCTTCTTATAATATCGCACCATCTTATTTAGGTCTACCCCTAGCTCTTGTATAGCATCTACAAAATTTGGTCACATCTTTTAACTGGCGCCGAGTTAGGGCGACGATA